>OY757937.1:2818549-2836049 GCA_963585895.1 Sepioteuthis lessoniana | reverse complement strand
AGAGAGAGATGATAAGAGAGAGGGTGAGATAGATTTTTTTTCTTCCGTAAAGAATGTATCAGTTTTCATTTTTCTGATTCCACAGCAACCAACTTCAGATTTTCCAAAGAAAAATAAATATGTGCCTAGGAATCTAAATGTGTCTTGCATAAATATTATCCATGTATGTGCCTACTTATGTGTAGATTCATACATATGTGTAAGTGGGTAGGTAGCGCGAGTTTTGCAATAGTTATTGCCGTATGGTGTGAACTATGTGACCCAAGTTCAAACCCTGGACGAGGCTGTTTGCATTTCACATTGAGCTAATACCTCCCGGGGGAAGGTATGAATCTAATTATTCTTCCACAAGATAAAGGTAAATAGTTGGTCAACCTGTACTCTTTACCTTTAGTATGGCAACCAGTCTAAGAGAAAGAAAAAATCTGGATTATAAGCAGATCATGAGAGATATTGGTTCAGCCAGGCTATTTCTGCATTAGACATTCTACTTAATTAACACCTCTACGATCAAACCAAGTTACACAAACACACACACACACACACACACACACACACACACACATATATATATATATATATATATATATATATATATATATATATATATATTCAGTCAAGGTTTATGGTTATCACTTGCTCATTTGGTGAGTTAATGGTTGACCGAACTATGCGCCATTATTCAATAGTTCTCAATGTCAATGAGAGAACTGTTATACATATACATATATATATATATATATATATATAATGGTGCCCGTAATCCAAGGTTTCTTGCTTTACGCATTTATCAGAGTGAAAGGTTTTTCAAAAAGAACCTGTTCGGAAAACTTTTCATTATGTCTAATGTATGCGTAAAACATGAAACCCAGGGTCACGGACACCATTATGTAATATATATATATATATATATATATATATAATGTTTTGATAAGTTTGGTTAAAGATAACGAAACTTTCGTTTTTCATGATCTTTTTTTGTAGTTTTCTGGCAAATTTCTTAGTATCAGAGTCCAGTTGAGAGTGCGCAGCTTCATGTTCTGCTTCCCAAGCGCTTTCGATTATATCCTTTGGTCGTTTTCTGGTGGATTATTTTTTGTAGATATTTTTGTTTACTCAGAGTACAAAATTAATTTGGTTGGAAGTTTTTCTTATTGGAGAGTGATTTGTTTAGCGTATTGCCAAACTTATCGAAAAAATACCTTATTGTCAATATATATATATATATATATGAATTAAGAGTGTTATATATGATAAAAGTGAAATTTTCAGTTATGTATAGAACTAAGATAGTTTCCTTGATATCCTCAGGTTCTGTAACAAGAAGTTTCACGATTGGCTAAAACATCTTCAGACAGGAGATTATTGATCTAATAATAACAATTAGATCGAACACCTTTCTCTCCAAGGATTTCCACACGTAAAACTTTTAGTTACAGAACCTGAAAGGACAGTGAGATAACTATCTTCGTTTTTATACTGCTCTGCTCACCAGCATTCGAGCACTGTTTCATTTATTCTACATTTTTATTCAAAAGATTATCTTTCGTACATTGTCTTGCTTTTTCTTAATTTATTCTAGTAACAAGGAAATGTTAAAAATATTCATTTAGCATGAGGGCTAGAAAGCCGAGTCTGCCCGCTATTAACTAGTACCGAGTGTTTTCTTAGATTTCCATGCTCACTTAGCTTATCTTTTTCAATCAGAAAATTTCCGGTTGCATTCCATTCATTAGAAGTTTGAAAATGCCTAATTAAAAATTGTTTTTAAAAAACGGAAATCATTTATAACTAAGCCAATATATATGTGTTGAGTTGGGTAAAGAAATTTAATTCTAACTAATACAAAGCTGGATTCACCCATATTCATTGATATCATTTACACAGATGTTTATCAGCATGGGCATAAAGTATATTGGTCTAAATTTGGGGATATCCGAAGATGGAAATTGTCTGAAAATTTCAGAAAAAAAGGCGCCGAATATTTGAAATTTGAAGAATAATGTTTGTCACTGGCATTTCAATGAAATATAAGTTCTGCAGATTTTCTGTTTGAAAGTATAATCATTTTCTGTTTTAATGTATATTTCATTTTGATGCCTACTTGTCGAAAAACATCCGATGTCCTGTATGCCAGAAGCACTAAGTTAGCCATGTTGAAAGCCTCATATCTCAGTCAGTTCTAAGAATTTTCCAATTTCGTTGGTTGCATTGAAAAGTACAGATCCTATTCTACTAAAAACGACGATAAAATCATCTTTAAATTTTGTCGAAAAAGAAAATTGTTGAAGCTATTTAGTCAGGGATGTTTTAAAGCCACATTTTTCTTTGCCCAGTCGGCTGGGGTTGTAGAATACACCGACTGCTTCTCTGCAGAGGGGTAAGAACCCCGCAACGAGTCTCCCGGATATGACACTAAACAATCCGATGGTGAGGTTCCAGCAATGCTAGAGCTTTGGGGAATGCGGAGTACCCCTTCATTACCATCACTCCCAGGTCCACTCTGGCCCGGAGTGGTAGCACCTGATAGGGCCCTATCTATGGGTTAAATAGAACTAACAGCATTCTTATGCTAAACTGAATTGTTTGAGTAAACTGAATAGCTTGAAATAGAAATGTTTTTGACAATTGGACCGTGCTTGCATTTAAACTGCGTGATTATGCTTAACTGAATTATTTGAAATAGAACTGTTTTTTGACATTGAAATTGTATTTACACTTAACTGAATTGTTACATATAACTTCTTGAATAGTTTGAAATAAATGTTTTTGACAATTAAACTGTGTACTTATGCTAAACTGAACTGTTTTCAATAGAACAGATTATTTACATAAAAATGGATTTGGCGTTAAATAACCTACAAAGGTTGATATGCCATAAAACCCAACAAGTCAAACCTTAAATCTATCATTATACGACAAGGAATTTCCCATTTTTATTCTCATCGTCCAAGAATTATAAAGACGACTCCCAATATGACAGATAATACTTCACTCTTCCTTACACACGACTATGACGTGCATGGTTCGTCAATAAATAATCCAATCAGTCGTTTGTCAAGTATTTACTAAGATGACAGAACATAACTGTTTCCTATTGAGCTTTAACTGAGAATGAAACGCTCTCGTTCAACGGAAAAGACCGGAAATTGCCGAGTTTGTCCACTAACTCAAAAGATGCCGATCTTTTCTATCATATTTTGTATAAGTTAATAATGGTTCATTTCCGTCTTTTTCACTTGGACATGGTACAATAATTTGTGTTCCACAGAAATTTGGGTTCTGGAAAATGGAAACGTTATTTACGGAACAAAATATGTCCCAGATAAGAGAAATTAGATAATAATAATAATAATAATAATAATAATAATAATAATAATAATAATAATAGTAACGATTGTGCCAATTGTGATTGGTGCGTTAGGCACAGTAACTAAAGGATTATTAAAGGGCCTGGAGGACTTTGAAGTTAGCGGACGGGTGGAGACTATCCAAACGACAGCATCACCGAGGACGGCCAGAATACTGAGACGAGTCCTGGAAACTTGAGGAGACTTGCTGTCACTCAAACTCCAGTGAAAAACCATCAGCTAACACTGATGTGAAAAACTCTAGAGGAGTAGAAAATAATAATAATAATAATAATAATAATAATAATAATAATAATAATAATAATAATAATAATAAGGTAGTAATAATAATTAGGTAATATACAAACGGATCACCTAATCCCGGCCAGGAGACCAGACTTAATAATAATCAACAAAAAGAAGAGAACTTGCAAAATTGTCGACTTTGCTGTCCCGGCAGACCACAGGATAAAACAGAAAGAATGTGAAAAGAAGGATAAATACCTCGACCTTGCTAGGGAACTGAAAAAACTGTGGAACATGCTGGTGACAATTATACCAATTGTAATAGGTGCGTTTGGAACAGTAACTCAGGGATTACTAAAGGGACAAGAGGACTTGGAGGTTGGCGGACGAGTGGAGACCATCCAAACGACAGCATTGCTGAGAACTGCCAGAATACTAAGAAGAGTCCTGGAGACTTGAGGAGATTTGCTGTCACTCAGACTTCAGTGAAAAACCATCGGCTATTGCAGATGGGAAAAGCTCTAATGAGTGAACAATAATAATAATAATAATAAGGTGATCCACTGGGATATGTGCATGAAATTTAAATTGCCCATACAAACAAATGGTAGATGCACAACCCAGCACCTGTCCTAGAAAATGACTCGCATAAACTCCTATGGGACTTTAATATAGAAACGGATCAAATAATCCCGGCCAGAAGACCAGACCTCATAATAATAATAAAAAAGAGAATCTGCAAAATTGTCGACTTTGCTGTCCCGGCCGACCACAGAATAAATCTGAAGGAAAGGGAAAAGAAGGATAAGTACCTCGACCTTGCTAGAGGATTGAAAAAGCTGTGGAATATGAAAGTAACAATTTGTGCCAATTGTGATTGGTGCGTTAGGCACAATAACTAAAGGATTATTAAAAGGTTTGGAGGACTTGGAAGTTGGTGGACGGGTAGAGACTATCCAAACGACAGCATTGCTAAGAACGGCCAGAATCCTGAGACGAGTCCTGGAGACTTGAGGAGACTTGCTATCACTCAAACTCCTGAGAAAAGCCATCAGCTAATACTGATGTGAAAAACTCTAAAGGAGTCAATAATAATAATATGCGAATGCAGCAAATTAGCGCAGAAAGAATATAAGACTAGACACGATTGGGTAAACAAAGTGATCCACTGGGAAATGTGCAAGAAATCTAAATTGGACCATACAAACAAATGGTATATGCACAACCCAGAACCTGTCATAGAAAATGACACACATAAACTCCGATGGGACTTTGACATACAAACGGAACACCTAATCTCGGCCAGAAAACCAGACCTAATAATAATCAACAAAAAGAAGAGAACTTGCAAAATTGTCGACTTTGCTGTCCCGGCTGACCACAGAATAAAACTGAAAGAATGTGAAAAGAAGGATAAGTACCTCGACCTTGCTAGGGAATTGAAAAAAACTGTGGAACATGCAGGTGACAATTATACCAATTGTAATTGGTGCGTTTGGAACAGTAACTAAAGGATTACTAAAGGGACTGGATGACTTGGAAGTTGGTGGACGAGTGGAGACCATCCAAACGACAGCATTTTTGAGAACGGGCAGAATACTAAGAAGAGTCCTGGAGACTTGAGGAGACTTGCTGTCACTCAAACTCGTGTGAAAAACTATCAGCTGACGCTGATGTGAAAAACTCTAATGATTGATAATGAATAATAAATAATAATAACGGCTCATCTCTTTAGGATATTACTATCAATGAGATTGGAAAAGTAAGGCCTGAAAGTATGGATGAGACGCAGTACATATAATTACTACCTTCCCTCGCGCTAGGTCTTGAGTAAAGATTCTGTTAAGATTTGATTTCTTTGTTTAATGGTATGCTAATCTTTGTGGGTTATTTAATGCCTTGTAGAATTGTTGTGCTATTTTTAAATCCATAGCTAGCCGGGGATAAAGAAGTTAATACCCAATGTTAACTCGAACTCGTTCTCTACTCTGTCACAGTCCAGGACGTTTGCCACTACGCCACGAGAACACACACTTCAGTGAAGGACTATGAGAACCAGAAAAAAATTGAAAATTACGCAACAAAACAGCAAATATCATATTTACCAACCCCTTCGCTCGGGCAGGATATGACACAAGATCAGTTTTTAAATGGAGTTTAACAGGTTTGAATTCAGAGTTTTCCTTCTCCTAGACTAGTTGCCTAACCAGGGCTGAAGATATCAGTCTGCCCTACTATTTACCCATAGCTGGAGGGAGAATAATTGGATTCATACCTTTCCCAAGGGTATTAGTGCTATGTAAAATGCAATCAGTCTGGTCGAGGATTTGAATTCGTGTCGCCGTGTCCATTTCCTATGACGATAACCATTACACCACGGGCACCTCTATACAAAACAGCAAATATAGGCTATGTGGTGACCGAGATGAAATCATCAATCACATAATAATCGAATGCAGCAAATTAGCACAGAAGGAGTATAAGACAAGAAACGACTGGGTGTGCAAGGTGATCCACTGGGAGATGTGCGGGAAATTTAAATTTCACCATACGAACAAATGGGATATACACAACCCAGCACCCGTCCTAGAAAATGACACACATAAACTCCTATCGGACTTTGACCTACAGACGGATCACTAATCTCGGCCAGAAGACCAGATCTTATAATAATCAATAAAAGAAAGAATTTGCAAAATTGTGGACTTTGCTGTCCCGGCTGACCAAAGAATAAAACTGAAAGAAATTGAAAAGAAGGATAAATACCTTGAGCTTGATAGGGAAAAGAAAAACTATGGAATATGAAGTTGACAATGAAACAAATTGTGGTTGGTGCTTTCGGTACAGTAACTAAAGGATTATTAAAGGGCCTGGAAGACTTGGAAGTTGGTGGACATGTGGAGACCATCAAAACTACTATATTATTGAGAACGACCAGAATACTGAGTAGAGTCCTGGAGACTTGCGGAAACTTAGTGTCACTCAAGCTCCAGTGAAAGACCATCAGCTAACGCTGATATTAAAAACTCTAAAGGAGTAAATAATAATAATAATAATAATAAAACATACGAGAAACCTTTGTCCTTGCCAAGGAAGGGCGTTCTTTAGAAAGAAACTGAGTCTCTTCTAATAGCAGCATAAAACAACGCCCTAAGAACCAGTTACATCAAAGCAAGAATTGATAAGAGGCCGCTAAATTGCAAATGTAGATGATGAGATAATAAAGACGAAATAATCAATAACATAATAAGCGAATGCAGTAAATTAGCACAAAAAGAATATAACACGAGACACAACTGGATGGGTAAGGTGATCCACTGGGAATTGTGCAAGAAATTTAAATTTGACCATACGAATACATGGTATATACACAACCCAGAATCTTTCCAAGAGAATGAGCCGCACAAACTTCTCTGTGATTTTGAGATACAAACTGATCACTTAATCTCGGCCAGACGACCAGACGTTATATCAACAAAAAAAAGAGAACCAGCCGAATAGAGAACTTTGCTGTTCCGGCTGACCACAGAATAAAATTGAAAGAAAGCGAAAAGAAAGATAAGTACCTGGACCTTGCTAGAGAACTGAAAAACATGAACGTGACTGTGATACCAATTGTAACTGGGGCTCTGGGTAAAATCACCAAAAGGACTGGTACAAGGACTGGAGGATTTGGAAATAAGAGGATGAGTGGAAGCCATGCAAACTACGGCATTGTTGAGAACGGCCAAAATACTGAGAAGAGTCCTGGAGACTTGAGGAGACTTGCTGTCAGTTGCACTCCTGTGTGAAAACATCGGCTAACGCTGGTGTGAAAACATTGTCAAAAGTGTAAAATAGTAACAACAACAACAACAAAAATAATAATAATGTAAAAAATTACTTATCCGTCAAAGATAGAATAAGTAAATACAAAGATATTGAAATAATTTTTTTTTTAATGTAGTACTTTAAAGCTATCACCATGCCAGTAAACGTGGGAGCCCTGGGTCTGATCAAGAATGAAACAGATAAATACATTAACATCATACTTGTCAGTGCCAGCCTATATGTCATAAACAGCCAACTTTTTCTTGTAATACAAATTTCCAAAGTTTGTTATATATTTTTTACACTTTTTACACATCCATCGTTCAGTTAACATCACTAATATAACCCCTCATAGCCCTGATGATGGTTCAGTAGAACCGAAACGCTATAGTGTCGACTTTGTTTCGCAATAAATCTCTCCTTCTACGTGGATTAACTTGTTATCAATTTTTCTTTACTAACTGTCGGATTACAATCCATTATTTTCTTCCATATGAAATATAAAAAATGCACTTTGCTGAACTGGCAACAAATAACATTTCCTTTCCTGAACCCAGATCTTGGGTAAAGATTTGGGGGAAATATTGTGAGAAACGTAAAGAAACCTGTAGAACTGGCGCAGTTGAAACGATCCCCAAAGAAAGGGGACAGGAGGAATTAGAAACCAACGGTCGAACAAGGACCATCCTGAATTAGGATCGTTAAGAATACGGAGAAGTGTCCAGAAGACGTGAGGAGACTTGCTATCACTCAGACTTTAATAAAAGACCATTTGCTAACGCTGGTGTTTAAAACACCGCGAGGAGTAATATAATAATAATGATAATAATAATAATATTTTGTGATTGGTGCTTTTGGCACAATAACAAAAGGATTATTAAAAGGCCTGGAGGACTTGGAAGTTAGCGGACGGGTAGAGACTATCCAAATGACAACATTACTGAGAACGGCCAGAATACTGACAAGAGTCCTGGAGACTTGAGGAGACTTGCTCAAACTTCAGTGAAAAACCATCAGCTAATACTGATGTGAAAAACTCTAAAAGAGTAAATAATAATGATAATAATAATCCTGTCCTGTTACTAGTTTTAAAAATTTGTCAACGGGGAAAGTCTGTTGGAAACGAAATAATATAAAAAATAAAGATTTAACGCGAAACCGCAAATCTTATCAGAACTAAGATATTTTAAAGGCGTAAGTCATTTTTTTTTTGTGGCCCGCTAAAGTGTCCTCTACTTTTTTTTTCTTTTAAGAGAAAGAGTATCAGGTCACATCTATGACAAGAGCACAGATATTTATCAACTCCTAGGTCTGGTATTGCTACATGATACTACCAATGTTGTATAGTCATATGCAGATTCATACAGAATACAATGATAATGACGACAAGGCAATGAAGGCGAGCGACACAGTTCTTAGAAAAATATACCTCCCACTTTATTTGAAAGGGTTTGTGTGTGAGAGGGAGTTGGAGACCGAACAGAACTGCAACATATTGACCCTCACTCTATTGGCCATAACCCTGTTTCTTTCCCGTTCTCTTGGACTGCTCAACCGGGGGCCGAGGGGCCCACTCCACTGGATGCGGGCTTCCTCTACGACATCTTGTCACCAACGGGTCTCCAAACTCCTGACTTCCTGTCTTCACCGAGTTATATAATAGTTCAATCGCCCACTCAATATCTCTGGAATGGCATGTTTGATTGTCATCAAGCGGAAATAACTGTCATGCAGTTCACAGGTCACTCTCTTCCGGTGCATCAGTCTATGACTGTAGTATGGGATTTTACCTTGTCCCATATTGTCAGTCAAGCCCGCCTAGGAGATTTCTTCCCATAACTGCCATTGGAAAGCGTCACTTCCTTCCGGTGCATCACTTTGGAATGGCATGTTTGACCGGGTCGAAGGTCAATATACAACACCAATAAAAAATGACAAACCCAAATCAAATTGGAATTCAGACAACAGATCTGGGTGTCATGATCGGTAGGTGCTCCCTTGATAGTTAACATGGGGACCGCAGGCATCTTGCGATTGTTAGCTGTTCTAATGTCAGTTTGACAATCAAAGACCAAAACTGTAATCCACCTGAGATACGCCAAAGGGAAAAAAAATTGACTGGAAAAGGCAGCAAAAATTTAATCCAATCTTATTTTAAAAGTAATCCTACCTGAAGTTTGGCGCAGAAACCGCTGAATTTAATACAAACCTGCCGACCAAAAAACGGCTGATTTTAAAGAAAGGCTGGTTTTCTGATCTTGAGATACCAGAAATCTGTGGAAAGGTAAATTGTCCAGAATATACGCAACTAGAGCCCCCCCCCAAAAAAACGAATGGAAACACAAATATTCATAACTAAACCATCACAAAGGGAACAGAAGGTTACATTACTATCCTAAAAGATCAAGAACTGGAAAAAAAAGTCAAAGTAGAGAAATAAATTAATCATTGAAACTTATCCCAACGGACAGCATCACGAGACTGAACGAGTTAATTTATGTAGGAGCAAAACTAGTCTGTGATAAAATAGATATCACTCTAAGGAACCCGAGCAGAAATACAAAACCTGAAGAGAAATGAAGCAGGAAGGGCCATAAAGAAACTGCAACAAGTAAAACTGCTTAGAAAGGTAAAACGAACAAGAACCCAATGGAATGAAAAAGTCCCAAAAATTTTGACTACACAACGGAAGAAATAAATCAAAAGATATTGGTGAAAGAAGAGAAACTCAAAAGGTACCGAGACAGGTTCAAGCAATAGAAACAAAACAGAACGTTCGAAAATAATGAAAGAAAATTCTATCAACAAGTTGGTGGCTTCGGCCCATGGGTAAATTCCCAACAGGATGCAAAACAATTCAGGAGTAAAATCTGGAAACAGAAAGAACAGAGTCAAAATGCTGAAGGGATAAATAACATGAAGAAAGAATTAAAACAATTTGATAAAGGCCCAAAAGCGCAAAGAGCAACACTCAAGAAAATACTAAAATTGGAAAACACCAGGCTGTTGTATAGTGGCTCGTGCCACGTGACTTCCGGTATCTTGTAGGTATAAAATACGTCGTGTTTCTTAAGCACGTCGGTACTGAAAGATCTCGGTCAGTAGTAAGACCAACTTCGGACGTGACACCAACAGCGCAAGACATATAATATTTGTCGGAGTGTACCACTTGAGTTAATAAATCATTATCTCTATTTCATTGTATATCTCTTCCTTACCACGATTCAACACAGGCTATGTTGGCATACTGGGATTCTGGTTTTAAAATTTCCCATCCAACCACGACAAACTGGCCTTCCAAATGAGTAAATGCTTACCAGAATGGATGACAAATGGGAAAACTTTCGTCATTACGAATGGATGACGAAAGGGAAAACTAACCTGATCCAAAAGAAACACAAGAATTTAAAATGCTGGATGAATAACGCGAAAAAAAGAATTTGAAGAATTCGAAGTAGGCCTCGTGGTAAATATGAATCTCGACTCGCTAAGAGCAACGCTCAAGAAAATACCAAATTGGAAAACGCCAAGCCATGATGGCGTACATGGATTCTGGTTTTAAAAATTCACGTCCATACCCGGCAGGCTAGATTTACAGGTCAGTAATGCTTACAAGAAGCAAGCTTACCCGAATGCAAGACGTAAGGGAAAACTAACTTGATCCAAAAGAGCCCCAAAAAGGGACCATCCCCGGCAACAATAGACCAATAACGTGTTTACCTATGAAATGGAAAGTCTTGACTGCACAGATAAGAAAACAAATCTTATACTTTCTTGTATGCCACGGACTATTCCCAGAAGAACAAAAAGAATGCCACAGTGGAACAAGAGGAACAAATAACCAACTATATATGTAATATAATGACCGAGGGATTTCGTTTTATGCCTTTGGGTTTGGTTAGGCTGAGAACCTTTCGGCACAGTGCATGGGTTACTTAGGTGCAACATTAACACAGGTTTTCACGCGCGGGCGCGGAGCGGACGTGTCACTCAGAGATGTCACAATAGCTCAGATGGGAAACGGGGTTAGCAAGTGCGAATGACGTCACTCATCGGAAGCGCGCGGAGGATTTGGGGATTTTGAAAAAGTCAGTTAGTTGAGTTGAGACCTGCCTCGGGAGAAGACGGTTGGCTTTCGCTTGCTCGCCGAAGCCAGGACAGAGGTCTTAGGCAGGTGTCGCACGTGTTGGGGGGGTGGATGACAAAGCCAGAATAGAAAGAATGTGTATCTCTCTCCTTATGTCGAAGAACCTTTAAACTCAAGGGTAATAAAAAGTTTCGTACCTGAACTAAGAAGTCGTTAGTGTTTTTCCTGTTTCGAAATCCTATGTCCTATTTATATATTTTACGAACATTATGAACGTTTTGCGTACCGATATGAATAGGTCCATTTCACGTATTCGTATCAGGCTATGGTACAGATTATGTCAAAGCGAAAATCAATAATACGTAACAGGATCGCAGAAGTAGGATATACAGACATGAAATGGTTGATCTCATTATAAATGAATGCTGTAAACTAGCAATAAAGGAATTCAAGATTAACCTCGACTGGGTAGGAAAGGTGATCCACTGGGAATTGTGCAAGAAATTATAATTTACCCATAAGAACAAATGGTATGTAGACAAACCAAAATCTGTCCAAGGGAATGAGGTGCAAAAGATTCTCTGAGATTTTGAGATAAAAACGGACCACTTTATCCCGGCCAAAAGACCAAGACTAAAACTGATGAAAAAGAAAAAAAAATAAAAAAAAATGCCGTCTAGTAGATTTTGCCGTTCCGTTCAAAGATTAAAGATAAAAGGAAGCGAAAAGATGGACAAATACTTACATCTTACCTGAGAACTAAAAAAGCAATGAATCATGAAGATGGCGGTGGTACCAATAGTAATTTAATTACTATTTCCCCGCGAGTACCTGAAAAGAGAATGAGAAAGTCAACAGAGAAGAAATACCATATATATATATATATATATATATATAAATGTACACACATATATATATATATGTATATATATATATATATGAGGATCATTAAATAAGTTTTCAGACTTTTTTCGTATGGACACTTTTATTGATAGTACATATATGAAATTCTAGTCCCTTTCGAAGTAATCTCCTCCAGCTGTAATGCACTTGTTGTCCCGTTCCAACAACTTCTGGAAGGCCCGATGGAATTACTCTTATGTAAGCGTGTCAATGATCTTCGTCACAGCCTCTTTCATCTCCATAATTGTCTAATAACGACAGCCTCTGAGCTTAGAGAATAACCAAAAGTCACATGGAGCAAGGTCTGGACTATAGGGAGGCTGAGGAACTGTCTAGATGCCCATCTTAGTCAAATAGTCTGTGACAAGGATGAAGTTGTGGACTGGTGCATTATCCTTATGGAAATGCTACTGATCCGATTTGAAAAGTGCTGCCTCTTCCCTAGGAATCTCTTCCTGAACTCCCTTAAAACCTCAACATAGTAATCTTAACCTTTTGGCCAATCAACTTGAATCTCTTATGCCACACAAAAACTGATGCTCGATTCATGCAAGATACTCCAAAAGCAGTCTGAAACATTCCATACGTTTCTGTGGTGTTTTTTCCAAGTTTAAAACAATTTTATTGCATATCGTTGTTCTAAAGTGTCAGATTGCATTTTTGAAATTCACCAGCTGTGACAATCAGGTTTTAGTAGGGTGTATTCCAATTCCTGCTGTAGCTGTTCATTTAAACCTGAAATCATCTTATAAGATGTATAGCAATAACATAGGGAATTTTCAAGAGTCTACGACAATTTTATGGGCCTGTATGAAAAAAAGTCTGGAAACTTATTGAATTCACCACGTATATATATAATGTGTGTGTTTTTGCTAAGATCAGGATTTTGTCTGGAGTATTAACCGGATGAAATCCATGTTCTGATCACGTATCTAACGTAGACGGGTACTTCGGCTAGTATTTGAATAAAGCTGGAGTGATTTACAGCACACTCTGATCATTGCATTGTAATTAGAATCCGCAATCCCTGCCACTCATGGCCATTATCTCCATAGAAACAATTTCGGATCGACAACCGTTGATGGCATTTTCACGCCTTGGAAAAAACCCAAAACGCCGTCAATTCACCGCTTCGTCCGTTCCATTTCAGTTCTGCCGAAATCGCACCGGTTTTTAACTCTGTTTAAATCTTAATTAGTACGACTGATTAACGAACAAAATTCTAATTAATCGACTTTCTTCCTTCTCATCATCCTCAGTCTCATAACCCCAAAAGGAGTGCTCGTAAAAGCACCATTGATGAGAATCACTTGCCATCTATCTCCGATGTGGTAATTATCATCATCATCATCATGTGGTTATCACAGACATCATCATCATCATCATCATCACTCTCGTAACCCCGGGAAGAGCAGTTGTAGAGATACCACTGATGGCTCTCGGATTAGATGGTTGTTACCGTAATAAGATGTTTCTTGAGCGGGAAAACTTGCCTGACCCCCATTATTATTTGTTCACACTGACATATCAATTAGAAAGTATGTTTTTCTTTTATAGTCCTTAAACACGATATCGGCTCTATAATAACAATTATTATTATATACTCTTTGAGAGTTTTTCACATCAGCTAACGCTGATGGTCTTTCACTGGAGTTTGAGTGACAGCAAATCTCCTCAAGTCTCCACGACTCTTCTCAGTATTCTGGCCGTTCTCAATAATGTAGTATTTTGGATGGTGTCCACTCGTCCGCCAACGTCTAAGTCCTCCAGTCTTCTCAGTAATCATTTTGTTACTGTTCCAAACGCACCAATTACAATTGGTATAATTGTCACCTGCATGTTCCACAGTTTTTTCTTCAGTTCCCTAGCAAGGTCGAGGTACTTATCCTTCTTTTCACATTCTTTCAGTTTTATTCTGTGGTCAGCAGAGACAGCAAAGTCGACAGTTTTGCAAATTCTCTTTTTTTGTTATTATTATTAACAATAAGTAAAGTAAAGTTGGCGACTGTAGTCGAGGGCGACCAGAAGGCTCCCTTTTCAATAGCTACTACACCGAAGTATACGGGAGGGCGCTACTCCTTCCCGTAGATTGCTCCACTTTACCTTTGATGCGTACCTTATAATACTGAGTGTTAAGCAAGGACGTATCAAGTTCCATTTTTTAAGTCTTTGGTATGACTCGACCTGGGATTGAACCCTGGTCTCCCGGCCCATTAGCGAACACTCTACCCACTAGGCCAATGATATTGTTTAAATGAGAAATGATGAAATAATCAAAAAAAGATAGAAAATGTAAAATCATCATCCTCCTCATCATCATCATTATCATTAAGTCGTGCTTGTTGCGCGGATTCCTTAGACTCTTACTTGCCTTTCGTCCCTATCGACCATCGCTTCAGGAGCAAGAACAGTAGAAATAAGTAAAGTTAAAAGTAAAGTTAGCGACCATAGTCGAGGGTGACCCGAAGGCTCCCTTTTCGATAGCTACTACACCAAGGTGTAGGGGAGGGCGCAACTCCATTCCCTGGATTGCTCCACTTTACCCTTGAACCGTACCTTATAATGCTGAGTGTTAAGCAAGGTGGTATCAAGTTCCATTTTTAAAGTCTTTGGTATGACTCGACCTGGGATTGAACCCAGGTCTCTCGGGCCATTGGCGAACACTCTAACCGCTGGGCCAATGTCCCGGTAGAAATGTCACAGTAGAAATAAACGGTAAAAATAGACGTAAGAACTGGAAGGGCTTCTCTTGTAGATCTATGCTCCTTCACAGGCCCTTCCTGCAGCCTAATGTGATATTCTGCCATTCTCATCCTCAATCAAAATGAATCTTCTTAAACGTGGAAGCCCCCTCCTAGTTTCAAGGCCTAACCTTGCCGATGAAAACCCATTTTTGAGGTCATTGATAGCATAAGTCATTCATTACTCGATTATATGCAGTCATTATTGCTACAAGATAGATAGATAGATAGATAGATAATGACATATAATGATAGATCGTTAGAAACAGACAAATATTAGAGAATAGATTGGGATAAATACATAGAGAGAGAGAGAGAGAGAGAGAGAGAGAGAGAGAGAGAGAGAGAGTCTACGATATTAGCTTTATCTCATCACCCACTGACTTTACCGTTGCTTTTAAAGTCATCGTATAATTGTGTATTATTCATTACAAAAGCAACAATAAGATCTATATATAAGAAAATTCAAAATCATCCTTTCTTGCTTATTGCACAGTCGGTTGGGGCTGTAGAATACACCGACTGCTTCTCTGCAGAGGGGTAAGACTCCCCCAGTGAGTGTCCGGGATATGACACCAAACAATCTGATGGCGAGGTTCCAGTTATGCCGAAGCATTGGGGAATGTGGAGTACCCCTTCAATGCCATCGCTCCCAGGTCCACTCCGACCTCGAGTAGTAGCACCTGATGGGGTCCTACCTATGGATCAAATAGTACTGTTTGACATTTAAAACTGAGTACAAACAAATCCCTTATGTTAAATTGAATTGTTACAAATAGACCTGTTTGGTCATTTAACAGTGTGCAAACGAATGACTAAATTGTGTACTTATGCTAAACTGAATTGTTTGAAGTAGAACTGTTTTTATATGATAAACTGAATTGTTCGAAATAGAACAGGGATTTTTGACGTTGAAACTGTGTACTTATGCTGAACTGAATTTCTTGAAATAGAACCTGTTTTTGACATTTACACTGTGTACTTATGTTTAACTGAATTGTTTAAAATAAAGCTGTTTTTACATTTAACTCAGTATAAACAAAACTATACTTATATTAAACTGAATTGTTTGAAATAGAACTGTTTACATGCATAAAAATGGATTTGGCATAAAATAAGACACAATGCGCCATAAAAACGAAACCAAGCCTTTCTTGCTTAAATGGCTCCTCTTGATTTTTTTTCCTTGTAATTTCCAAAACTCCTGCGCGTCGATAAATGATTAAATAATAGTTGTCACGTCCCTGATTTTATTTTAAAAATACGTCCAATTCTTAGAGCAATGAAAAAGACGTACATTTACTTTGACTGTTCATGTTCCTTATCGATTTTCGGAGTGAAAATAATTTATCTTGGCTCTTCGGCTAAGACAATTACATCGACCTATCTTGCAACGAACAGGGGAATCCAGGTGTATACGCCATGTTTAAAACCAAAAAGGACTCTGATTTGAAAGACAGGCTTAATTAGAAAGGGAAGTCAAAATTTTAAAAAATATTTGGTAACAAAAAGTACCAGTTGGCAACTTCAGATGTTTTTGCTAAAGTTGGTTTGGTTTGGTTTTATGGCACATCAATCATTGTCGGTTATTTAATGCCAAATCCATTTTATACATATAAACAGTTATATTTCAAATAATTCCCTTTAGTATAAGTACACAGTTTAAATATCAAAAACAGTTCTATTTCAAGCTATTCAGTTTAGTCAACACAGTCAAATGGTTCTGCATTCCTCAAAACTTCAGCACTCGTTGGGGATGTCTTACCCCACTGCAGAGATGCAGTCAGTGTATTTATAGCTCCTGCCAACAGGGAAAAGTTCTATTTCAAGCAATTCAGTATAGCATAAGTGAAAACAGTTCTATTTCAAACAATTCAGTTTAGTTAAATCTAAAAACAGTTTTATTTCAAGCATTTCAGTTGGGTTCTATTTGACCCATAGATTGGACCCAATCAGGTGCTACCATCCCGGGCCAGAGTGAACCAGGGAGCAATGGCAATGAATGGGCACTCCACATTCCCCAAAGCTCCTGCATTACTAGGGCCTCATCATCAGATTGTTTAGTGTTATATCTGGACATTTATTGAAGAGGTCTTACCCTTCTGCTGAGGTACAGTCGGTATATTCTGAAGCCCCAGCCGACTGGGCCATGCCGAAGTTGTGAAAGTGATTAACCATATAGGACTGTGAGCTACCGGATTTGCCTCCATGACTAGAGACACGTACTCGGAATCAACTTTTTTAGGCCTACAAGAACTTTCCTGATTGCCGAGGGTCTTACAACCCGAGCGAAACATCCTCAGCAATCTGTTGCTTGTACTGCAATCAACTGTGCCTTTACTTTTGCCACCAGAAATATTTTT
>OY757937.1:2753549-2813549 GCA_963585895.1 Sepioteuthis lessoniana | reverse complement strand
GTCTCTTTCAAGTGGTGGCAGATTGTAGACGAGGGCGTGTTAAGGTCAAGTACAAATTTTCAAGTACTTTTGCACGGATTGTACCCCATGAATTCTCTTAAAGTATTTTCATCGAGGTCTGATGAGTGTCTTCGTATAGATTTATCTTCCGATGACGTATCGCAAGAATGGAACTTTGAAAATCAGTTTCGAACCCGTCGGTCAGTCATAACGCCTTGGTCATAAACACTACCAATTTTCTTTGCTGCTTCTGTCGCGTTCTTGCTACTCTTAAACTCCCAGAACGTTACTTATCGAATATGTGCTTTCAGTTCCTCCATTTTTGGGGCCTGAGATCATAGATTAATTTACGATGCGCATTATTTCACTGCTGATTCGTTGGTTGGTTGGTTTTTAGGGTTTTATGGCATATCAACCCTTGTAGATCATTTAACGCCAAATTCTGTCTATATATACATACATATTCAATCAAAGATTTCAAAACGAATACTTAGGTACGTAAAATTTTCTATTAGCAGGATTTCATTTGTTTGAGCAAGATTAACCAGTTTTAAGTTGTCATATTTTTTTGGTACAACTCTGTCTCTCTCAAGAAGGACAGAATGTCATCTATTTTGACGTTCTCGAACAGATCGGTTAAGTTATTTACTTTGAAAAATCGCTTTCTAATAACAGCGAAAGCTCTGCATTCTATAAAAATGTGTTTAACCGTGCAAGTTATCTGTCAGGTCAAACACTATGGTTGTGGTTCCTGTTTCAAAATGAACAAGTGAGTAAGCCTTCACTGCTGAAATAAGAATGAGCAACGAAGGCACTTCTTAATCAGGTAATTTCCAGTTGCGCTTAAAACATTGAAAGTTAGAAAACTGTTTTTACAAAACGGAAATTATTTATGACTTAAACCAATATATCAAAATAAAGTTTCGTCTCCTTGCCAAATAAACAAAATGTCAATGAAAAGACGTTTAAGAATTTCACTGTTTTTCTTTTTCCTTTTTCTTATCTTAATGGCTTTCTTTTAAGATTATACACAAAACTATTTCTTATATGTATTTGAAAATAAAGCAATATACATTAAGGGGAAGCAATTCTGTATGTGATATTTTATAAATTTTCTTCGTTTGAATACGTAAAACGTGTCCATACCTCGACTCCCAGTGGCTAAACTGAGAGAATAAGGAAAAGTTGAAGCTAGAATGTCCCATTTTCCCCTAAAAAAAACTCGGTTACCAATAAGTGAAGCAATTCATCGTAAATTTCAACGTATAAGTCGCCTTTTTAATCTTGAAAAAAACTAGAGGTTGTCTTATACGGGAGGAATTAGATGCAAACTATTTCCACTGGTTGACCATTCCTGGATAAATACTTGGATTTTAGCCCTGCCATATCAGTCGATCCCTGGTTTTGTCGAGATTTTTTCAAACTTAAAAAGTCGACTTATAAGTCGTAGTCTACGGTAATGTTAGTATGAATACTGAAATTTTTTTTAAATATGTGTTAAGTTTAAGTGAATTTTAAGTTTAATAGAAGTATGCGAATTAAGACGTGAAAATTTTTTATTGATGGAAGGTCCTGATTGTTTGACAAAGCGAGAATCAAAACAGAAGTAAGTGATTAGATAAATTGTTTCTCTATGAAAATTATAACACATAGATGCATGAAGCTTTGAGTATCGGTCAAAAGCGTTATGGTATACGCTTTCAATCTATATTTGATTATATATATATATATATAAAGAGACACAAACACAGTCATAGAGAGAAAAAAATTGCGAGAGGACAAAGACGAAAAAAGAGTTATACAGGAAAAGACTGATAGATAGATAGATAGATAGATTACTGTCTCAGAAAGAAAGAGCAAGGTTTTGTCAAGCATAATAATGTCCACAGTTTTATGAACATGACGTCTCTCATATTTCTAGGAATCATATTGGTTTTCTTTGTTTCACTCGCATGGCAACTTTCTTGTTCATGTGGCAGAACAGTAATGAAACTATTTAATCCATTACTGGTGGGATTATAGAGTTCATGCCTTTCCCATCAGTATTAGTTCATAAGTGAAAATAATACTGCGATTGGAGTTCGAACTCGCTTACAACGATTTAGCAATCCAGCACATTAGCCTCTACACCATTGTTGCTCTCCCTGGTGTTAGTTAATTGTTTTATTCGGCAATGGAGAAGAATATAAGGATTTTTGTTAACTGCTTCCTACAATTCTCCGCAAATCTACTCACCATGTTTTGAGAGGTGAGGTGCAACTTTCATCATCATCATCATCATGTCTTACTGCTTGCACGGCTTTCCCTGACCCTCTCTCACCACCCGTCACTATCGTCCATCTCTCCCGGCAGCTCTTCCAGGCTACATCCTGTATCAGCACCGAACTGCTGTAGATCAGTTCTAGCTAATCGTCTACCCTTTGCTCGTCCGTATGAGGGGACCCACATGAGTACATCTGTTGTATAGCCACATAATACTTTTTTTTTTTCATCATAGAACGTGTGAAAGCACGTGCGATACCCTAGCCTCATCAGCCGCCAACCAGGGTGATAACACAGTTTCGGTAGCTCAAGGCGGTACTGCCACTCCTGGCGCTACCGAGCAGCCTTTGCCACCAGATAGGGTATTTAAAAGATATATATATATCTATGTATACACAAGATCAACTAAAAGCGGACATTGCATTGGACGTTCGTTCATTTTGGTGCAGTTTGTGATTTAAAAATGCGTTTACTTAGGGCCGTTAGATGTCATAGCAACCGTTTCTTGATTTTGCGTAATTACACGAGAAAGGTGGTTCCGCGTGTATAACATTCATGTTGAAATCGTTTCTATATCCGTTATCTATTCGGTTCGTTTTCTTTCATTTATGCGTTACTGCCCAAAAGCACTCGAGACAAACGTCATATATATATATATATGCAACCATACACATATTTAATACAATAATAATTACGAACGGACACAGTTCTTTAGAAAAATATACCTCTCACTTTATTGAAAGGGTTGTGTGTGAGAGGGAGTTGGAGACCGAACAAAGACTGCAACATACTGACCTCACCAGCTCCTCCGGACATAGCAGTGTGTCTTTCTCGTTCTCCTGTGCTGCTCAGCCGGAGGCCTGGGGACCAGCTCCCCGCTGAGATCTGGTTCTCACTGCTCGATCCGAAACACTGCTTCAAAACTCTGATCTCCAACTGCAACTGCTCAATCGGGGTCTGAAGGCCCCCTCTACTGGGTGCTGGTTCTCTCTGCTGCATCTTATCTCCAACTAATGACTTCCTGTCTTCACCCGGGTTATATAATTGTTCGACATCCACCTTCTTCTTGTGAGCGTCACAAATCGCACTCAATTCAATCCGTCCATGGTCAAGGTTATATCCTGATATTCCTCGACTGGATGCACCTGTTATTTACACAGGTTCATTTCCTATTTTGACAGCTTGACCAGGTCGGAGGTCAATATGCAGCACATCATTTATGTGTTCGTCCTTACTTCTCCAACAATGTCCCGTATGTCTGGTTCGTCTACTTTGTATGGTTTTCGTGATGGGTGGCAGGTGGCCGTACAGCTGCTGTTTTGTGGGGTGTTGCCTCCAGGACTTGTTCAATATAGCTCTAAGTATTATTGTGTAATTGTTGTGAAGCTTTTTCTACATACGCTTAGTCAGCGTCCACGTGGTGCGTCCATGTTGCAGTTTGAAATCATGAATAAAAAAAAACCTTCAACGAATGTCGGTTTTTCTTTCACCTTATTTATTTCAATGTTTGTCTACTTCGTAATGACATGCCTGGTATTTGTATGTTTACAGTCTCTGAGTTTATGAGGGTCTTGTTTGAAGATCTGTTGGGGCCATGTGCACAAGGAAGGATTTGTAAATTAGATAGAATTATCCCTCTGTTGGTTCTTCAGCCATTTTCAGAGTGTGTTGTTTTTTTTTGGGGGGGGGTCTGGACGGACGATCTTTGAGAAAAAGCATTCAACATCGTTATTCTAGATGCGTTTATTTTGAAATGCGTTCGAGTAACCAGTCTGCCTTCTCCAACTAAACATACGCACAGAAAATTTCATATACAATCATATATACACATATCCTATTTACCCAACCCCTCCGCTCGGGCAGGATATGACACAAGGTCAGTTTTTTTTAAAGCGGAGTTTAACAGGTTTGAATTCAGAGTTTTCCTTCTCCTAGACTAGTTGCCGCACCAAGGCTGAAGAACCTAGTCTGCCCTACTATTTACCCATAGCTGGAGGGAGAATAATTGGATTCATACCTTTCCCAAGGGTATTAGTGCTATGTGAAATGCAATCAGTCTCGTCGAGGATTTGAACTCGTGTCGCCGTGTTCATTTTCTACGACGATAACCATTACACCACGGGCACCTCCATATATACACATATCGCTCACCTGTAGAATCACACACGCACTCATGCACACATAGTCACATACAGAGTCCCTGCACACACACACACATACGCACACACACACAGTCATGCACACGCAATCACATAACCCACACACATTCACATAAACACGTATACATTTAGTCACACATAAAACACACACACACACACACACACAAACAAACAAAGTCACATGACCTTTATTTAGTTTGGTTTCTTTGTTTTGATATCAACCTTCGTGGGTTATTTAATGCCAAAGCCATCCTTCTTGAAGATGCTATTTAAGCGATTGCTGGGGCTCATATCTTTCCCAGGGTATTTACCCAATTGAACGTAATATCGGGACTGGAGTTCTAACTCGTTTACTCCGATTCCGCAGACCAGCGCTTTACCATTACACCACGTGGACACTCCCCTGGATTTTGGGGTTATTTATCTATTAACACTCCGGTATCATTTGTTTACAATGAGACGCTGACAGGGCGAGAAAGCACTGATAAAGAATAATCAAGACCCTCTTCTTAAACTTTGGCCCAGCGGTTAGAGTGTTCGCCAATGGCCCGGGAGACCTGGGTTCAATCCCAGGTCGAGTCATACCAAAGACTTTAAAAATGGTACTTGATACCACCTTGCTTAACACTCAGAATTATAAGGTACGGTTCAAGGGTAAAGTGGAGCAATCCTGGGAATGGAGTAGCGCCCTCCCCTACACCTTGGTGTAGTAGCTATCGAAAAGGGAGCCTTCGGGTCACCCTCGACTATGGTCGCTAACTTTACTTACATTCGATTTTACAGAAAAGCGACATTTATTTCATACCTATTCAGGTGTATATATTACATATTGCCCTTTATTTGGCTGACTGATCATCGCCCATTCTTACTTTGCTTCCGCCTTCAGACGTTAAACCGGTCGCCTCATGTCACTCTGTCGTCTCTTTCGTGTTATCTTTGTTTGTATTCGTTGTCTTCTCCTGTTATTCAAAATTCTTCTCTGCTGAGACGAATAAGGAGAATGTGACCACATTTTCATGTGCATATATTACTTTTATTTCTTGGCCACTTTTCTATTCATCATCACAGCAGCTTACAATAACTCCACAACGTTTCGGGTTGTATATTCTCCGGCCTTCTTTAGGTTTTTGAGCAAGATAGAGCATTTCAATAGCTTAAGTCGAGCGTTTATCACTTACAAACCTTTTTCAAACTTCAAAACAATCTTTTTGTCTTTATCATTAAGTGTTTTCGGACTATTGTCTTCATCTTTACTGTTATTTCCACAACGTTTTTACCGGTACGGTGGATTGAAAAGTGTAAAAACTGAAAATGGAGAAATACATTGATTGAAAAGTGTAAAAACTAAAAATGGAGAAATACATTGATTGAAAAGTGTAAAAACTGAAAATGGAGAAATACATTGATTGAAAAGTGTAAAAACTGAAAATGGAGAAATACATAGGATTGAAAAGTGTATAAACTGAAAATGGAGAAATACATTGATTGAAAAGTGTAAAAACTGAAAATGGAGAAATACACAGGATTGAAAAGTGTAAAATCTGAAAATGGAGAAATACACAGGATTGAAAAGTGTAAAAACTGAAATGGAGAAATACATAGGATTGAAAAGTGTAAAAACTGAAAATGGAGAAATACATTGATTGAAAAGTGTAAAAACTGAAAATGGAGAAATACACAGGATTGAAAAGTGTAAAAACTGAAAATGGAGAAATACACAGGATTGAAAAGTGTAAAATCTGAAATGGAGAAATACATAGGATTGAAAAGTGTAAAAACTGAAAATGGAGAAATACATTGATTGAAAAGTGTAAAAACTGAAAATGGAGAAATACACAGGATTGAAAAGTGTAAAAACTGAAAATGGAGAAATACATAGGATTGAAAAGTGTAAAAACTGAAAATGGAGAAATACATAGGATTGAAAAGTGTAAAAACTGAAAATGGAGAAATACATTGATTGAAAAGTGTATAAACTGAAAATGGAGAAATACACAGGATTGAAAAGTGTAAAAACTGAAAATGGAGAAATACATAGGATTGAAAAGTGTAAAAACTGAAAATGGAGAAATACACAGGATTGAAAAGTGTAAAAACTGAAATGGAGAAATACATAGGATTGAAAAGTGTAAAAACTGAAAATGGAGAAATACATTGATTGAAAAGTGTAAAAACTGAAAATGGAGAAATACACAGGATTGAAAAGTGTAAAAACTGAAAATGGAGAAATACATTGATTGAAAAGTGTAAAAACTGAAAATGGAGAAATACATAGGATTGAAAAGTGTAAAAACTGAAAATGGAGAAATACACAGGATTGAAAAGTGTAAAAACTGAAAATGGAGAAATACATTGATTGAAAAGTGTAAAAACTGAAAATGGAGAAATACACAGGATTGAAAAGTGTAAAAACTGAAATGGAGAAATACATAGGATTGAAAAGTGTAAAAAATGAAAATGGAGAAATACATAGGATTGAAAAGTGTAAAAACTGAAAATGGAGAAATACATTGATTGAAAAGTGTAAAAACTGAAAATGGAGAAATACATTGATTGAAAAGTGTAAAAACTAAAAATGGAGAAATACATAGGATTGAAAAGTGTAAAAACTGAAAATGGAGAAATACATTGATTGAAAAGTGTAAAAACTGAAAATGGAGAAATACATTGATTGAAAAGTGTAAAAACTGAAAATGGAGAAATACATTGATTGAAAAGTGTAAAAACTAAAAATGGAGAAATACATAGGATTGAAAAGTGTAAAAACTGAAAATGGAGAAATACATTGATTGAAAAGTGTAAAAACTAAAAATGGAGAAATACATAGGATTGAAAAGTGTAAAAACTGAAAATGGAGAAATACATTGATTGAAAAGTGTAAAAACTGAAAATGGAGAAATACATTGATTGAAAAGTGTAAAAACTGAAAATGGAGAAATACATTGATTGAAAAGTGTAAAAACTGAAAATGGAGAAATACATTGATTGAAAAGTGTAAAAACTGAAAATGGAGAAATACATTGATTGAAAAGTGTAAAAACTGAAATGGAGAAATACATTGATTGAAAAGTGTAAAAACTGAAAATGGAGAAATACATTGAT
This sequence comes from Sepioteuthis lessoniana, assembly GCA_963585895.1. Lineage (NCBI taxonomy): Eukaryota > Metazoa > Mollusca > Cephalopoda > Myopsida > Loliginidae > Sepioteuthis > Sepioteuthis lessoniana. The sequence continues at coordinate 2,806,026 of OY757937.1, read as the reverse complement.
TGAAAAGTGTAAAAACTGAAATGGAGAAATACATTGATTGAAAAGTGTAAAAACTAAAAATGGAGAAATACATTGATTGAAAAGTGTAAAAACTGAAAATGGAGAAATACATTGATTGAAAAGTGTAAAAACTGAAATGGAGAAATACATTGATTGAAAAGTGTAAAAACTGAAAATGGAGAAATACATTGATTGAAAAGTGTAAAAACTAAAAATGGAGAAATACATTGATTGAAAAGTGTAAAAACTGAAAATGGAGAAATACATTGATTGAAAAGTGTAAAAACTGAAATGGAGAAATACACAGGATTGAAAAGGAAACAATACAATGAATAAATACACCCTTCTGGTGTTTGTCGAACTTGGGAACCTACACTGATCTTCGGATTACGTCCTTTATTGAATCCACGGGAGTCCCCTGTTCTGATTCCGTGATTCAACGTCTATAACCGTTACGCTATGTCCTGCAAAACAGTTTAGAGTGAATCAGCACATATGTGTGGCTACAATGACCAAGGATAGAGATGAATACGATATGGGAAAGATAATTAAAAAGGTTAGATAAAAAAAAAGATTTGAATATGAGCACAGATAAAAAAAACATACACATCAGTAGTAATCCTTGTCAAGTAAGAATATCAAGTTTATAAGTCCCAAAAATTCACTCAAAACTGTCCAGCAGGACACATAGAGTAACGGTTATAGACGTTGGTTACCTAAGCTTCCAAGGAGACAATCATCTGGAGGTTGCTGCTTCAATCCCGACTGCAGGCGAGTAACAATGCAAAAATACTCAACACTTGTACCCGGTTATGGTTAACCGAATAACAATAAAGATGAAGACAAAACCCTTAATGATAAAAATCATCCAGCTTCGTCTCAGAAATTCAGACAACTAAACCTTTTCGTCCCGCGACAAATGATCAAACAAGAGCAGAGGTCATAGAATGACCTAGGGTTTAATAGCTTTCAATCATACTGATTTACTCGCTGCATTTTTCCTCAGTTTTAATGTTTCGTGATTTAATTTGAAAGCTACACTTGATGTCAATAATCGATCTCGCTTATCTATTATGTAACATACGCTATAAAACCAAAAGGAAATATGAATCAGTTGAAAAAATTTAACATATTTGACAAGCTGACACATCCAAAACAATATCATCATCACCATCAATTCGTGGTGATAGCACAGACTCTTTTGATTCTCTCTCACCATCAGTCCCTATCGGCCATCACTCTTGAAAATTCCTTCAGAGAGCATCCAGTGTCCACATAGAGCTGATGTATGTACGTTCTTGCTGGTCAGCTAACACTGGTGTATCTATGAGAGGGTTTAACTGGAAATGGTCAGAGCATCTCCAAAATTGTTCATTATGTCTTGTTCATCTTATGTAGATTGTTTGTGAGATGGGAACTAAGTGGTCGTACAGCAACTGTTTTGTGGAGTACTGCTGCCAAACATCACGGAGCATCCTTGAGTAGTTCCCATCTATTTTTTTCTTTAAACACTTCGTAAAGATCTAGGAGGTGCAGCTAAACAGTAATACTGACACACCTGTATTTAGGAAGAATTCCCGTTTTATTTCATCAGAGCGACTGGATTTCCACATTATCCATAACCTCTTCAATACGTATCTTGATATAACTTTCAGTTGATGAGAAATTAGACATTTGATTCTGTTGTGATGCTGGTAAAGGAAAGACACGTGTAACACAGAAAGGTAGATAGAAAAACATATTTATTCAAGTACAGAAACAAGATACAAGTGAACTGGGTTCGACAGTAGTTAGCTGAGAGTCCAGTCGGGTAACAATTATTGTCTTCTACGCTAGTGGTATTACATGTAATTGTGTCACGTGGGTCTGGATCGACTCGAGTGAACTCCGGTCAACGCTCCGTTGACGTGTATTTATGGAGGAGGGTGAGTCCATTATGTAGGGAGTACAAGAGATTCCATACTCAGAGAAAAGATGAAATAATAACAATAGTGGAGTTACATCCATTAAGAATAAAAAAAAAAGGTCCCCGTGGGGTAATGACTAACGTGCAGTCTTAAAGAAAGTGAGTTCGAACTACGGTTGTGCTCTTATGTTCTTTGGAAGATGCTAAAAACGATAAAGTTGAAAGGATGTAGATGAGTGCTGCTGAACTGAATTGGAAAAATAGAATGTATAATCACAACTACATATCAAAATATATCTGGAAGATTAAAGATGAAATCGATAAATCCCTCATAAAATAATGGGATATAGTGAGAAAAAAACGTCCCTGCTTTTTAATAATTGCAGATTGAAATAAATATGATGTATTCTGAAATCTGAATTACAGAACATAAAATTGAATTGATTTCTAAGTGTAGACATATAAACAGATTTTGTTTGTGTCACTTGCCACCTAATTCACAACAAGATTATTTTTTCTCATATTCCTATATATTTTGAAATCTTCAGCTGCGAAAACATCAATAAATAATGAGTATTCTATGCGTCTGTGTGTTGTTGTTCTATGTGTTACTGTTGTGTGTCACGTGTACAAACATCACGTCAGGTGACAAAATTCTAAAAGCTTAAATTATTGTTGACCAGTCATTCTTCTCTTAATTTTGTCTATACGATTGTATGTTTTATATGTAACTCAGAGTATCGGATTCAACGAGACGATAATTATGATATTTGAGGTTTTAGACCTGTATTGCTAAAATAAAATAGCTGACTTTTTATGAAGCATTTCTTGTATTCTATCTGCTTTTATTATATGTATGCATATGTATATATATATATATATAGAGAGAGAGAGAGAGACGGAGAGTCATAGACAGACAGATAGATAGAGACAGACTGACAGACAAACGTTGGACGACTGACATAGATAGATGGATAGATGTCATATACATATATATATATATACAGAGAGAGTAGAAAAAGGCAGACACAAGAAGACTGAGATAGATAGATAGATAGATAGATAGATAGATAGATAGATAGATAGATATCACATCTTTTATATATATATATATATATATATATATATACAAAGAGAGACAGACAGACAGACAGACAGAAAAAGGCAGACACAAGAAGACTGAGATAGATAGATAGATAGATAGATATCACATCTTTTATATATATATAAATATATATATATATATATATATATATATATATATATATATACAAAGACAGACAGACAGACAGAAAAAGACAGACACAAGAAACTGAGATAGATAGATAGATAGATAGATAGATAGATAGATACTCTGATATCATATATAGATAGATAAATACAGAGAGAGAGAGAGACAGAGACAGAGACAGAGAAAGACAGTATTAGATATGAACAGACGTTAATGGAACGTACATATTTCAAAGAATCGAGGCAAAATCCCCAAAGAATCCATAGCTTTTTTTTAAATTTTTGAGTGAGTTTTAGTTATAAAGTAAATATGATGCAAAATATGACTCCAATTTTGTACCCTCTAGGTTAACTAAACCTAATCTTCATCTGCTTATTCGACTGTATAAAATAGATATCAAGCAGAAATTTTTCTAGCTCGAAACTAAAATTTTGAATTTCTTTCCGTTACTTTTTTCCTCTGCCTTTTTTCTTGTCCATAGAAAATCATGAGTAAAAAATAACAAACTATATTGTATTACAATGAAATTACAATTAATAGCTACCAGAGTTAATCAACGTTAACCAATCGACACTGTTTATTAACTCAAAAGTCATTATAAAAATATATTTCTGTGTTATCAGTTTTCAACCCGGTTTGTAGGACAATTTTTGAGCCTGAAATAATTTCAAACTAGTTATACTAAGTTTTCAAGAAAATATTAATGGAATCATTTTTACCGTACATGTTCTTTTAAAACAAGATTTTTTTTAAATATTTTTTCCGGCGATAAATTAGGGTATGGTTTACGGGATGACCTGAAGATATACGAAGTCACGTGACATATGCTATTCCATTTGTGCCGTTTAAATGAGAACTCCGGTATATCAGATACTCTAATCAATTGCTTCTTGAGAATTTAATACACTGATAATAAACAGGTTATTTACCACCCAATTAAAAGGCGCGTCGCTATCTCAATCGTTATATATATATATATATATATATATATATATATATATAAGAGTGGGCTGAAAAGTTCATACTCTGGCCAAGATTAAGAAATGTGACCAAATAAGTATACTTTACTGCATAGGTCCTATATTTATTCAATCAGTGTTGCAGTGCTTGGATTCCATTGATCAAAAATATCATTATAAGAACTTTTCGCTCTATAAAATTTTCAGTTCAACCTCGTGTACACACACATACACACATACATATATATATATATATATATATATATTGTGTGTGTGTGTGTATGTGTGTGTGTGTGTGTTTAAATCATGAATTTTCTTGTCATATTCTATTAAAGATGACAAACAAGGCTTTGGAGTTGGTGTTTTCATTGACCTTTTCTGATTCGTAAGAGAGTCGCAAACGAGAATGAAGGCTGTTTAATAATTGTTATATATATATATATATATGAGGTGTGAGACAATTGGAATCGGCAATTTTATGTCATTGTGTTGTTTCACTGTAAATGTGTGTGTCTGTATGAACAGAAATTTCAAGGCTCATACCTTAGTACGCCTGAAGAAGTAAGGGCGCACTCATAAGCAACATTCTCAAATAGACTCCGACCCATAGACACGTCAATATTGATCCACTAGTAAAAACTTACATACATCAGTTCTTCGCAGACATTGGATACTGTCACTAGGAACGGATGGTGAGAGAGAGAACCCAGAGACCCATGTCTATCTGCCTTGTTGATATATATATACAAAGATGAAAATTTTCGGATTTTGCTCTAAAAAAATAATTTTTAATAAACCCTCCGAATTGCGATGAAAATGTGGCCACAAATACAAATTTTCGCTGTTTATAATTAGTCATTCATCCCTTTTTTGTTTTGAGGTTATTTTTTAAATATTTATAGGCATATTGTCATCTAGGACAGTACAATACACCGATTGCACTTCTGCGGAAAGGTAAGACTCCTCCAACGAGTGTCCTGATATGGCACTAAACAATCTGATGGTGGGGATCCACTAATGCCGGAGCTTTGGGGAATGCTGAGTACTCCTTCATTGCCATCTCTCCCAGGTCCATTCTAGCTCGCAGAGGTAGCACCTGATAGTGTCCTATCTATGGGTTGAATTTTATACATATATATTAAATATAGATGATTTACTTTGCTTGAGTTTTATGGCATATCAACCATTGTAGGTCAATTAATGCCAAATCCTCTTTATACATATATATTAAATATATATGATTTAGTTTGGTTGGGTTTTATGGCATATCAACCATTGTTGGTTATTTAATGCCAAATCCTCTTTATGCATACATATCAAATATGTAGGATTTGGTTTGGTTGGGTTTTATGGCATATCAGCCATTGTAGGTTACTTAATGCCAAATCCATTTTATACATATATATTAGATATATATGATTTAGTTTGTTTGGGTTTTATGGCATATCAACCATTGTAGGTTACTTAATGCCAAATCATCTTTATATATATATTAAATATATATAATTTGGTTTGGTTGGGTTTTTATGGCATACCAACCATTGTAGGTTATTTAATGCCAAATCCGTTTTATATATATATATATTAGATACATATGATTTGATGTGGTTGGGTTTTATGGCATACCAACCATTGTAGGTTATTTAATGCCAAATCCTCTTTATACATATATATCAAATATATATGATTTTGTTTGGTTGGGTTTTATGGCATATCAACCATTGTAGGTCATTTAATGCCAAATCCTCTTTATATATATATTAAATATATATAATTTGGTTTGGTTGGGTTTTTATGGCATACCAACCATTGTAGGTTATTTAATGCCAAATCCTCTTTATACATATATATCAAATATATATGATTTTGTTTGATTGGTTTTTATGGCATATCAACCATTGTAGGCCATTTAATGCCAAATCCTCTTTATATATATATTAAATATATATGATTTGGTTTGGTTGGGTTTTATGGCATATCAACCATTGTAGGTCATTTAATGCCAAATCTCTTTTATATATATATATATATTAAATATATGGTTTGTAAACACTTCATGTCAATAATACATTTAAATGAATCGGGGCTCATTTGATCACACACCATTAAACGCTTTCACTTATTTCTATCTAACACGGATAATGCTATAAATTATTAACCATTTGATTGCACATAGTTAAATCGTACTAACTATTACTACTTATCTAATAATTCTATTATTCATGAGTCATTTGTTTACACACAGTCAAATTATCAAGCAGTTCTATTTCAAATAATTCAATTTAGCATAAATCATTTGTTTGCACTGAGTTTAAATAGCCAAACATTTCTATTTGACCCATCAATTCGAGTCAGAGTGGACCTGGAAGTAATGGAAATGAAGGAGTACTTCACATTCTCCAAAGCTCCAAGACTAAAACTTCAACATCGTATAGTTTAGTGTCATATCTAGGACACTAGTTAGGGGAGTCTTACTCCTCTGCAGAGATGCAGTCAGCTGACAGGGCTAGATCATAGTGCAATGACCAAATGGTCAAAGTAATTTTTTGTTAGTGTTGTAAGAACCTCAACGATCTGGTCTGGTTGGCTGAAACCGTAAATTCCCTGGCTAACTGTGGAAACAAACCCGGTGAATATCAAGCGGAGAATATCGGACGAGTTCGGCTAAAGAAGGTCCAGTGTGGTTCGTCACCTTCATGACACCTTCTCAAAATCATCCAGAGTTGCCGAATTGTGTTTCACGTTACTAGGATATTGCTAAAAGTTTTTATTCAACCTTGTAGATTACACTATATCCCCGGGCCATTGGCTTAATGTGTTGAGTGTTCGCCAATGGCCAAAAAGACCGAGGTTTAATCCCAGGTCGAGACATACCAAAGACTCAAAAATTATACTTGATGCCGCCTTGCTTAACACTCAACATTATAAGGTACGTATCAAGGGTAAAGTGGAGCAATCCGATGAATGGAGTAGCGCCCACCTCTATACATCGGTGTAGTAGCTATTAAAAAGGGAGCCTTCGGGTCACCCTCGACTAAAGTCATCAACTTTACTTTTATTTTTATATTACAAATGCTGGCAGAAAACGAGAGTATATGTGCGATAGACGTGGATGCAACCACCCTTCAACTATTGGGAATTAAAAACAGTGAGACGCCATGATTTCTAAGAGGGAGTTCAGATCGTACATGATACTAAACGCATTTAGAAAAGAACTGGAATAGCTGGAGGCAACTGATAAGATGGCATCACGAAAACTGGAAAGGGGAATCATCTACAGTCGATGACGAAACAAAACTTTCTCACTACCAGCTAATGTGCTTGATGACATCATACCAAAACCAAAAAAAAAACAACATTTTTCTTATGACGTCATTAGCTCGCCTAGAGCACGTTGCTAAGGTGAAATGAGATTTTGCCAAAAAGTTCATTTATTTCGTGCCGTTGCCCATTCTACGTACTCAGGACCAATCCAGTTGCAAAAAGGGGAATAAACTTTTTAAATTGCAAGTTTGTTATTGTTTTTCTCTATTTTGTGCAGGGGGGTGGGGTGTTTTTTTTTTTTAATTAACTGTTGGCGATAATTGCATTCCTTTTTTGACTCTCTCTATCTATCTATCTCTCTCTCTCTCACACACACACACACACTTAGACCGCTATTTCAAGTCCTACATTTTCGCTACTAACTCTTCTTTTCTTTTATTTCTATTTAACGTTAAACATCTCTTCCACCTCGAAACACACAAACAAATAAATATATACATATAAATGTGTGTGTGTGTGTGTGTGTGTGTGTGTGTGTGTGTGTGTGTGTGTGTGTGTGTGTGTTTCTACATATACAAAGATATACAAACGTGATAAGACAAATATTTATTTTATATTATAATTTATTTTTTGGTTCTTTTCGACCTTAAGTCACCAGAAGAAAAGCTTTCTTGGAAAAAAAAAACATTTTTTAGAAATTGTTTTAAATGTTTTAAAAGAGTTGCTGTGCTACCAGAAAAATCACGAAAAAGGCTCTAGTAACGAAACAAACCCATTTTTAGAATGAAAACCATTTTCTGGTACTCGGGTCCCTTTAAGTAACTTTCATATTCCTGTATTAAGGACATCTGGCGAATATATATATATATATATATATACATTAGCATTATGAATTTCAAAAATAGAAGACTACTGGTGGACGAGAGAAACAAGCTCGTCTTTAAGTGTAGACATAGGGAAAATTCAAATTATCCGGATGGAGAACCACTGAAACTCCAGTCCCTAAATAATCGCAAGGCCAATGATAAAGATGTATTAGAAACTAATAGAGATCAGCTCGATAACAGATATCATCGAGACAAGGAAAGATAAAGATAGATGAGGGCCAGATGAACCTAGAATATTAATCCAAAAATTAGGGCCTGTGATTCTGGAGTGGTTAATTCCTTTTGGCCATTTTTAGGGTAAGCGAGAAAACACTTGAAAGCTATATAAAATGTCTTCACCTTATCTGGTTTAACAATCTCGGTCCTAATTGAAACAAGAGGAATATCTGGGATGACAACAGCTGAGTGAATTTGCAGACATATTAGGAATAAATGTAAATCATGTATGAGATAGCCATTAGTTAAACGATCTTAGTCTGTTTAGAAAATCAGACCTGCTAGGGAGAAGAAACCCTACAAGAACGCAAAATGGGAAGGGGTTGACCAATAGATTAATTCTACTCCTGTTTCTTAATCGTTCTAACACATAACATTTTGACCCCCTCCCTGCCCACGCCTATGAATGAAATAATTTGTAATTTGATTTCCACTTTTATTTTTATTTTTATGCTTGTTTTTATTTTTATTTTTGTTTTTTTATTTTTCTATTTTTTATATTTATTTTCTAATTTTTATTTTTTATTTTTTAATTCCTTTATTTTATCTTCTGAATACGAACTGTAACTCCACATTTGCTACTCTGCGACGAGAGAGAAGCATGTAAATAGTTATCTGACGAGACGGAGAGTATAGTAATATTCTCTGACGAGGTAAATTTATTATGACGACTTAACCGAGTTTGAGTCTCCATCAACTTGTACAATATATCATCATCATCATCATCATCATGTCGTGCCGCCAGCACGGATATCCCTGACCCTCTCTCGCCACTTCTCCCTATCATTCATCGCCCCCGGCAGGTCTTCAGGGTTACATCCTGTGTCCTCACAGAGTTGCTGTATGTAAGTTCGTGCTGGTCGTCCTGCTTTTGCACATCCATATGTGGGGGTCCACAGGAGTACATCGCTTACGAGCTCGTCCTTGCTTCTCCAGCAGTGTCTCGCGTGTCTGGTTCGTCTAACTTGTATAGTTTTCGTGATGGGGGGCAAGTGTCCGTATAGTTGGTGTCTCGTGGGGTGTTGTCGCCAGGACTTGTTCAATACTGCTCTCAAAATTCTTGTGTAATTTCCGTCTAGTTTTTTCTCCATAATGATAATAAATAAATAAATAAATATATATATATATATATATATAATCCATGGAAAATATTGTTCTGCAACCTAAGGTTTCATGAAGTTTATAACAACATTCATCAGGCAGTTAAGAAGATGGAATGAAATTGAAAATGGAAAATGCAACAAAATACAGACAAAAAGCCGTTAAGATTTCGTTTATGTGTGGTTGAAAGTGTGTGAGTGTATATGGGTGTGGGTGTATGTTGCAGAACAATATTTTCCATGGATTATATATATATATATATATATATATATATATATATATATATATTATCATTATTATTATAGTAGCTCTATCATAGATATTGAGCACTCTCCATATTATATTGCACTTGTTTCGACACATAACCACATAGTGATTTACTGACGACCAACACTCTCATAATATATATATATATATATATATATATATATATATATATATATATATATATATATATATATATATATATATATATAAACTAGAAATAAACTCGAGAATATGAAAAAATATTAGGCTGAAAAAGCACGAGGTCTTAAGAGAATTTTATTTGTACAAATATTTACCAACGTTAACCGTTTCAGTTTTTAGGCTTTTATCAGGGTGTGTAAGTTACAAAAGGAAACGAAAGCCAGGAGAAAGTTTTTAAAATTCCATTTTGTATATATATATATATATATATATGTGTGTGTGTGTGTGTGTGTGTGTATACGGTATATGCGATATATATATATATATATATATATACGTGGTGCATTCAATAAGTTTCCAGACTTTTTTGTACATATATATATATATATATATAGGTTTGGTTTGGTTTGATTTGGTTTGTTGGGGTTTATGGCATATCAACCATTGTAGGTTATTTAACGCCAAATCCATTTTTATGTAAATTGTCGGTTCTACTTAAAACAATTCAATTTAGCATAAGCACACAGTTTAATTGTTTAATTGTACACAGTTTAATGGTCAAAAACATTCCTACCTCAAACTGTTCAAGCAGTTTTATGTAACAATTCAGTTAAGTGTAAATACAGTTTAATGTCAAAAAACAGTTCAATTTCAAATAATTCAGTTAAGCATAAGCATGCAGTTTAAATGTAAATACGGTTTAATTTTGAAAAACTCTTCTATCTCAATTCAGCTTAATCAAGCAATTCAGTTTAGCATAAGTATGCCGTTAGTTCTATTTAACCCATAGATAGGGCCCTATCAGGTGCTACTATTCCGGGCCAGAGTGGACCTGGTAGCGAGGGCAATGAAGGGGTACTCTGCATTCCCCAAAACTCCAGCATCACTGGAACCTCACCATCAGATTGTTTAGTGTCATATCCGGGACACTCGTTGGGGGGGTCTTACCCCTCTACAGAGGTGCAGTCAGTGTATTCTACAGCCCCAGCCGACTGGGCAAATATATATATATCAACATCATCATCATGTCGTGCCACTAGCACGGATATCCCTGACCTTCTCTCGCCATTTTCCCTATCATTTATCGCCTCTGGCAGGTCTTCAGGGCTACATCCCGTATCCTCACGTAGCTGCTGAATGTATGTTCGAGCTGGTCGTCCTGCTTTTGCCAGGCCATATGTGGGGTCCATAGGAGTACATCGCTTATGAGCTCGTCCCTGCTTCTCCAGCAGTGTCCTGCATATCTGGCTCGTCTAACTTGGATAGTTTTCGTGATGGGAGGCAGGTGGCCGTATAGTTGGTGTCTTGCGGGGAGTTGCCGCCAGGACTTGTTCACTATTGCTCGCACCATTCTTGTGTAATTGCCGTCTAGCTTCTTCACCAGCCGTTTTGTTAGCGTCCATGTAGTGCATCCAAAGACAAACAGACAAACAGAGAAAGATACTGTGAGACACAAACAAACATAGACAAAGAGAGAAAACTTGTAAAAAGGATTGATATGTCACTATTTTTGCAAAAAAAATAAATCAACAAATTTGATTTCAAATTACATCACCAGATGTCTCTCCCTCCACTATTATTCCGCAGATTTTAACCAAAATTTCCGAAATTGTTAGGTTAACACCTGAAAAGATTTTAAACTGTATTTGGCGAATATTATTTAATTTTTCACACCTCGAAATGAAACTGCTTCTAAAGTCAATAAAACGTTTAATAATCCTAACCGTTAACACCATGATTTACAATACAAAAAGGAACAGAAGCCATTTTAAAAGTTCTTAGCGATTATTTATTTAAAAGACATAACAGGAAAGTAACGATTTATTCATGTTTTTTTTTTAATTTCATTACTTCTGCTGTTGTAAAGATGGACAGAAAATCCAAGTCTTGTTTAACTTAATCTTTTTCATTCAGATTTGTACAATCTTAACCAGACACTTGTTCCAAAAGTTACGTTTGGTTTGGCATCTCAACCATTGTTGGTTATCTTATGCCAAATTCTGTCTTTACAAATATATTAAATATATGATTTGTTAACACATTTTGTAGATACACACTGTTAAATGTTCAAACACTTCTATTTCTAACAATTCAATTTAGCATAAATGAACAAAGTTAAATGGTTCCAAGAATTGCTATGAATCACAAACAATTCAATAAAACATTAGTCATTTGTTTACTTACAGCTAAATGATCAAACAGTTCTATTTCTAACTTAAATTTAGGATAAGTCATTTGTTTATGTACAGTTTAAATGTCAAAGATTTCTATTTGACCTATAAATAGGACCCTATCAGGTGCTTCCACTCCGGGCTAGAGTGGACCTGGGAGTTATGGCAATGAAGAAGTATTTCGCATTCCCCAGTATTAATGGAACCTCACCATCAGATTGTTTTGTGTTATATCAGGACATTCGTTGGAGAAGTCTGACCCCTCTGCAGAGACACAGTCGGTGTATTCAATGGTCCCAGCCGACAGGACCATTGAAGTTCCGTGTCTCAAAAAATAGAGAGAAATCTGTTTGTGGTGTTTATTACAATTTCTCGGAAATGCCACTTACGAATTTATCTAACGAATTATATATAGTAATACCCCCACTTTATGTCCATTCTGCCTACGTCATCTTCGCTGCTATGCCACTTTTCTACACATTTCGCCGTTAGACGTTGATTTGTCAGGATGCTTTAATGGGGCCTCGTGTCAGTAAGGGGGGGTAGATTTGCAAACAAAACCGTCGAGAGGAAGGCCCCGAAGCGGTGCACATTCTCTCCTGATGACCCCAAAACAAGCATGGGGTTAAAACTGCTCGGTGGAAATAAGAATGGCTAAAGGAGCGTTTTCTATCCTCTCACTTTTTGGTAAGTCACTTTCTTCTCCCACTAGATTTCAGATCAGCTAACCTCATTACGTCTGACGATAGTAACACCGCAACGTCGACTACGTCCTGAATAAAAGACGTAAAATGAATACACAAACTGTTCCCCAAAAAGGTATATTAATGCGTAAAAATTAACTAGAAAAAATTAAAGAAGCTAAAACGAATTTAAAATACAAGAAAAACTCATCAAAAAATGCCCGTATGTTACAATAAATTATTCACAAGGAAAATCTGTAAACGCAAGTACGCCATTACGTGAGGTATATATGTTTTTATGGCACAAATGTTGGTACAAAGGCACGAAGTTAAGGGGAAAATACATTTAACAATGAGTATATAATCCTTTCACAATCCTTTATCAAGCTTTTATGTGAATATATACGAGGGGCATCCGATAAGTTTCCAGACTTTTTTCGTATGGGCACTTTTATTAATAGTACACACAGGAAACTCTTGTTCTCTTCGAAGTAATCTCCTCCGGCTGCAATACACTTGTACCGTTCCAACAACTTCTGGAAGGCCCCATGGAAGTCCTCTTGTGTGAGCGTGTCAATGACCTTCATCACAACCTCTTTAATCTCCTCAATTGTCTCATAACGACAGCCTCTGAGCTTAGGGAATCACCAAAAGTTACAGGGAGCAAGGTCTGGACTATAGGGAGGCTGAGGAACTGTGTTGATGCCCATCTTGGTCAAATAGTCTGTGACAAGGATGGACTTGTGGACTGGTGCATTGTCCTTATGGAAATGCCACTGACTCGATTTGAAGAGTGCTGGTCTCTTCCGACGGAATATCTTCCTGAACTCCTTTAAAACCTTAACATAGTAACCCTAACCCTAACCCTTTGGCCAATCAACTGTGGTGTATTGACTACCTTACTCCTCCCACACCTCTCATCATCCCTCACAGACTCCCTGCCTTCCTCGGTGTAGTAGCTATCGAAATGGGAGCCTTCGGGTCACCCTCGACTACGGTCGCTAACTTTATTTACTTATATATATATGTAAAGAGTATTTGGCATTAAATAACTTACTAGGTTTAATATGCCATAAAACGCAACCAACCTTAACTGTGAGCAACTTTCGATCGATCAGCTCCCATCTCCTCAACTCATTCCAGTTTGTTCTAGAAATATTTAAAAATAAACTGCCACTACCGCTTAGCATCACCTTGGTGATAAAAACAAACTACACTTTAATTATAAAAACAAAAAATGAAACTATAATTTTGTTTAATTACTAAAAAAGTTTAATTTTAAAATAACGTATAAATTACCTTGATAATAGTTCTGATGAAAAGTGAAAGTACTCGGTATAACACAAATACTTCCTTTGGAAAAATTGTCAACAAATTTCAAAATTGTAACTTAAAAAAAACCCAGAAGGACTCTTGAAAGAAAAAAGACAAAAAGTCTAAAAACATCAAGGATTCGATTTTATTTAATCAAACCTGTTTAAATGAAAAGATGGTGCCTAAATACACCGTTTCATATATATATATATATATATATATATATATATATATATATATATATAATTCATGGAATTTTGACTGCGACCCCTGGGTTTCATGGAGTTTTTTGCAAAATAACAATTATCGAGCTGTTAAAACGTTAAATATATATATATATATATATATATATATATATATATATATATATATATATATATTATTATTATTATTATTATTATTATTATTATTATATAATTGCTCTATCCTAGATATTTAATACTCTCCATATTATATTGCACTTGGTTCGACACAAGCCCACAAAGTGATTTAGTGATAACCAACACTGTTATAACATATATATATATATATATATATATATATATATATATATATATATATATATATATATATATATATATATATATATATATCGATTCAGATCACATATATTTAGTTAATACCCACAAGATACTCCACGATATGATTTCGTTTTATATCTATGAGGATACTCATTATGAAAAATAGACGAATCACAGTTAGCATAGTGGCTAACGAGTTGGATTGAGGCATCTGAATAAACGGGTTCGAACTCCAGTCGCCCTACTACGTACACATTCGGACTATTACTTTTGAAAAAGGTATGATCGCCCACCCACCCCCGCTTTTCCTACGAGCTATTAGTTTAATAGTATCACAGCTATTCTTCCATAAGAATGGGTTTGGTAATAAATAACCCACAAAGGTTGATATGATATTAAACAAAAAGACCAAGTCAACACCTCTCTCTGTCTCTGTTCGAGAACGTCAAAATAGATGACATTCTATCCTTCTTGAGAGAGACAGAGTTGTACCAAAAAATATGACAACTTAAAACTGGTTAATCTTGTCCAAACAAATGAAATCCTGCTAATAGAAAATTCTACCTACCTTAATATTCGTTTTGAAATCTTTGGTTGAATATGTATGTATATATAGACAAAATTTTGGCGTTGAATGACCAACAAAGTTTGATGTGCCATAAAATCCAACCAACCAACCAACCAACTCTCTCTCTCTCTCTCTCTCTCTCTTGTTTAGCGTCTCTTTAATACAAGAATTTTTTTTAGCCAAACTAAAACAGTCATTTTAATGAAATCAAGTTTTGATTGGTGCAATAGAAAAAAAGATCTGTCCAATGAAACCTGTTCACGTGGCAATGAAATGATTGGCACGCAGCCTTTGACAGACGAAGCTGATATTGTTGCGTGCCGAGAAGCCGGCAGATACGCAACCAATCTTGTCAGCACGGACACATACTAAATCGGGACACTGAGAAATTGATGCAAAAAGAGGAAACATAAGAAAAAAAAAATGAACCAAAATGAGTAGGTTTGATTAACTCGGGAGTTTGGTTGGTGAATGGATCGCAATTTTAATTATTAATTAAAAATGGATTTCTTTTTGAAATAAAAATCAATGACGAACAATAAAACAAACTTAAAAATAAAGATGAAGAATAATAATTTGATAAGTGTAAAAAAAAAAAATAACTTAGTCAACGTTGAAAGAGTTCGTAGGTTCGTTTTTATAACATATCAAATCTTTGAGGGTTATTTAACACCAAATTCTAGTTGGTTGGTTGGTTGGTTGAAACTAGTAGACAAGTTCACCTACCTAGGAAGCAGTGTCTCATCGACCGTGACAAACATCGACACGCGAATAACAAAGTCATGAGGAGCTATCGATAAGCTATCGGTCATAAGGAAATCAGACATGACCGATAAAATGAAACGCAGTATATTCCAATCAGCGATCGTATCGATACTGCTATATGGATGCACTACATGGACGCTATCTAAACGGCTGGAGAAAAAGCTTGACGGCAACTACACAAGAATGTTGCGAGCAATATTGAACAGGTCCTAGAGGCAACACCCCACAAAGCGGCAGCTGTACGGCCACATACCACCCATCACCAAAACGATCCAAGTTAGACGAACCAAACATGCAGGACACTGCTGGAGAAGTAGGGACGAGCTTATAAGTGATGTATTCTTATGGACCCCTTCACAAGTCCGAGCAAAAGCAGGGCGTTCAGCTCGACCCTACATACAGCAGCTCTGTGCCGATGCGGAGTGTAGCCCTAAGGACCTGCTGGAAGCGACGAACGATAGGGAGGGGTGGCGAGAGAGGGTCAGGGATATCCGTGCATTATTTTTTACAGTGTATCAACCATTTTCGGGGTATTTAACGTCGAATTAAATTTTAAACAATTCAGTTTAGTATAAGTACGCAGTTTAAATGTCAAAACAGTCCTATTTCAAACAATTCAGTTTAGCATAAGTAAACCGTTTACTTCTATTTGACCCATACATAGGATCATATCAGGTGCTACCACTCTGGGGCAGAGTAGACCTGGGAGCGAAGGCAATGAAGGGGTACTCCGCATTCCTCAAAGCTCCAGCATTACTGGAACCTGACCATCAGATCGCTTATTGTAATATCCAGAACACTCGTTGGGTGTGGGGTCTTACCCTTCTGCAGAGAAGCAGTCGGTGTATTCTACAGCTACAGCTGACTGGGCAAGCCCAATTCTGTTTATATATATATATATATATATAATTTGTGAGTGAATTGTTTGTAGGTAACTATTTAAAACGAGTAAGGGCTCATTTGTTTGCACACAGTTAAAAGGTTTCAAGTAGTATGAGGACTGTAAAATACACTGACTGCATCTCTGCGGAGGGGTGAGACTACCCCATCGTATGTCTAGAATATGACATTAAACAATCTGATAGGGAGGCTCTAGTCTTGGCGGTTTTGAGGAATGTGGAGTATCCCTTCATTGCCTTTGCTCCCAGTTTCACTCTGACCCAGAGTAGAAGCACCTGGTAGGGTCCAATTAATAGGTCAAATAGAACAAACTATGCGTGCAAACAAATGACTGATATTAAATTGTTACTGTTATATAGCAATACTTGAAACCATTTAACTATGGGCAAATGTTTTCTACAAAATGTGTTTACAAATCATATATATATTTAATATATATGTATTAACAGGATTTGTCATTAAATAACCTGCAATAGTTGATATGCCATAAAACCAAACCAAACCAAACAGTTGTATGGTTTCAAGTAAATAATAATATTATAAGAACCAATCATATCAAAGCGAGAATAGATAAGACGCAACAAAATAGCAAATGTAGATTATGTGGTGCTAGAGACGAAACCATCAATCACATAAGTGAATGCAGCAAATTAGCCCAGAAAGAGTATAAGACTATATACGATTGGGTAGGCAAGGTGATCCACTGGGAATAGTGCAAGAAATTGGAATTTGACCATATGAACAAATGGTATATGCACAACCCAGCATCTCTCCTGGAGAATGACACACACAATCTCTTATGGGACTTTGACATACAAATGGATCACCTAATCTCGGCCAGAAGACCTGAACTTATAGTAATCAACAAAAAAAAAGAGAATTTGCAAAATTGTGGACTTTGCTGTACCCGTTGATCACGGAATAAAGCAGAAAGAAAGTGAAAAGAAGGATTAAGTACCTCGACCTTTGCTAGGGAATTGAAAAAACCATGGAACATTGAAGGTGACGATTATACCAATCGTGATTGGTGCTTTTGGTGCTGTAACAAAAGGATTATTAAAGGGACTGGAGGACTTAGAAGTTAGAGTGGAGACCATCCAAACTACAGCATTGTTGAGAACGGACAGAATACTGAGAAGCGTCCTGGAAACTTGAAGAGACTTGCTGTCACTCAAACTTCAGTGAAAGACCATCAGCTAACGCTGATGTGAAAAACTCTCAAGGAGTAAATGATAATAATAAACTTTAGTTAAAGACTGAATGGTTCTATTTGACCCATTGACAGGTACAACCACCCCGGGTGTCAGAGTGGACCTTGGAGTAATCGCAATGAATGCGTACTCCCCATTCTCAAAAGCTCCCGGACTGGGGCCTCACCATTAGATGTGATTTAGTTTCATACTAAAGACACACGTTAGAGGCGGGGTTACCCCTCTGTAGATATGAAGTCGGTGTATTCAACATTATCAACCGGCAGGACTTGTGGCAAACGTCTTAAGGGTTTACATGGTTGAGGGATTGATTTTAACAGCACTATCTGAGGGTATTTGAGGTTGGTATGTAAAGGCATATCTGATTGCTTGTATTGTTGCTAGGCATCAGCACAGTAAAAATAGGGATTCCGTAGCCACAATTCAAGCCATGTACTTCTAGGCCTCACTACAATTTTAATCTAATCTCCAACATTAAGAGGGATTGATTTTCAACCCGTCAAGCGTTATTTTATGCCAAAAGTTAGGGAATCATGTTCCTTGTGCATTCATATTTATATTTTTGTTGTTTTTTAGTGACTTTTTTTTACACACAGTCCTATTAAATACGAATATTTTTTAAATCAGGGGACCCTAACATTCTGGATCAGAGTGGACCTGGGAGTAATAGAAATGATGAGGTACTCCATAGACCCCAGATATCCAGAACTGGAGCCTCTCCATTGAATGCAGTTTAGTATCATACCCAGGACCCCTTTTGGGGAGGAGGGTCTTTCCCCAGTGCAGGGAATACAGTCAGGCTATTCTAAGTCTTGCTGACTCAGTAAGTAATCGTTTTCGTCTTTAAAAATGAATCCAACGAACCAAGTTCAAATTTTGATTAAACCTGTCAACGTTTCACTTTCCGCATAAGATAATGGGAACGCCATGAATCTATTTTTTTTTTTTTTCGCGCGCACCGACGTTATCCAAGCCGATTTTTAAGAGTGCTTTGGTCTTGATGCGCTCCATCCTTACTCTGATCTCCAGCACTTTATCTGCTTTTTAGATAACTTCCAAGTGCTCCTACTATTATTCGTATCACTGTCAAATTCATTTCCAATTTGCTTGGGTTTTTTTGGTGGGGAGGTGAAACATCCAAGTATCTGTTTATCTTTTCACTTAATTCTACTTTTTACTCTGTGATTCGCTGGAAAGGTGAAAATCCATGAGATAAAAATTCTTTTCTTCTTATTGATTAACGTTAGATATTGGATAATCCGTTTGTATCTCAAAATCACAGAGAATTATATGCGTCTAAGACAGATTCTTGTTTGCGTATATACCATTTATCAGCCTAGATAAATTCTAGTCTCTTGCATAATTCCCAGCGGATCACCTTTCTTACCCAGTCACGCCTACTCGTTTATTCCTTTGGTGTCAGTTTGCTGCATTCACTGATTATGCGATCAACTGTTTCATCTCTGACACCACAAAACCTGCATTTGCTATCCTTTTGCCTTCCAAGCAGCAGTCCATACTGCTATATGGATGCACCATATAGAAGCCAACTAAACGTATGGGGAAAATGCTTGACGGCAATTACACAAAAATGTTGCAAGCTGTATTGAACAAGTCCTGAAGGTAACACCCCACAAAACGGCAATTGTACAGCCACCTAACACCTATCACGAAAACTACCCAAGTTACACGAACCAGACATGTGAGACACTGCTGGAGAAGTAAGGACGAACTCATAAGCGATATACTCCCGTGGACTCCTTCACATGAATGAGCAAAGGTAGGACGACCAGCTAGAACCTACATACAACAGCTCTGTACCGATTCATGATGTAGCCTGGAAGACCACACGGGAGCAATGGACGATAGAGACGGGTGGCGAGAGAGGGTCAGGGAGATCTGTGTTAGCAGTGCGACACGATGATGATGATGATGATGATGATGATGATGATGATGATGATGATAAAACATAATTAGATCTTATGGCTTTATTTTGTCCGGCTATTAAAACAACTTCAGTTTCTCTCTTGAGGTTTCCTCTTCTTAGCCATGTCCAAATCATCTGATATGCAATTTTTTTTTTAATTTGTCGCTTGAAATATCTGTACAGTTGTTTGTTTGTTTTTCTTTGATTTTTGTTCTGTAGATTTTTGTAATTATTGTTGACCAGTTTGTCCTTTAATTATTTCTGTGAATACAGCTGTTTCGTCAGTTTTTCTTTGGACTTTATGTGTATTCTCTTAATCCCTGAATTATAGCATCCACGAAATCCTCACCAGTCATTTTCACAAAACAATGTATCCTTCCTAAGATAATATGAAAATAAAATTGATAAATCTCTTTTTTCCGTGTAAGTAGTTTTTTGTTTTTTTTAACAATTACTGTTTAGTACCAGCTGCCATTTTTTTTAATTGTTTGATTCATTACTTTTGTTCTTATTTTCTGCGATTGTCTTGATTTCTAACTCTCCACATTTTTATGAGCTCATCAATTTAAACGCCTTCGTCTCATGACGTTGTTTCTCTTCTGGCTCCTTGGTTAATTGGTGAAATGGTTAACAAGTTCGTCTTGTGGATACGTGGTGCATTCAATAAGTTTCTAGACCTTTTTTGTACAGGTATTTAAAATTGTTGTAGACTCTTGAAAATTGACTATGTTATTGTTATACATCTTAAAAGATGATTGACCAATTTTTATGGTTTCAGCTTCAAATCAACAGCTACAGCAGCAATTGAAAGACACCCTACTAAAGCCTGATTGTCACAGCTAGTGAATTTCAAAAATTCAATCTGGATGTGAGGACACTTTAGAAGAACGATATGCAATAAAATTCTGTTTTAAAGTTGGATAAAATGCCACAGAAACGTATGCTTCAGACTGCTTTTAGACCATCTTGCATGAATCAAGCATCAGTTTTTGAGTGGCATAAGAGATTCAAGGAAGGCAGGGAGTCTGTGAGGGATGATGAGAGGTGTGGGAGGAGTAAGGTAGTCAATACACCACAGTTGATTGGCCAAAGGGTTACGGTTAGGGTAAGGGTTACTATGTTGAGGTTTTAAGGGAGTTCAGGTAGAGATTCCTTGGGAAGAGGCTAGCATTCTTCAAATCGAGTCAGTGGCATTTCCAGCAGGACAATGCACCAGTCCACAAGTCCATCCTTGTCACAGACTATTTGACCAAGATGGGCATCAGGACAGTTTCTCAGCCTCCCCATAATCCAGACCTTGCTCTCTGTGACTTTTGGTTATTCCCTCAGCTCAGAGGCTGTCGTTATGAGACAATTGGGGAGATGAAAGAGGCTGTGACGAAGGTCATTGACACGCTCACACAAGAGGACTTCCATGGAGCCCTTTCAGAAGTTGTTGGAACGGTAGAACAAGTGCATTACAGCCGGAGGCGATTACTTGGAAAGGGACAAGAGTTTCATGAGTGTACGATCAATAAACGTGTCCATCCGAAAAATGTTTGGAAACTTATTGAATGATCCTCGTAATTATCATTGAATTTGATTCTTATTCTGGACTTCTGCTAAAATTAACTAAACTTCACAGAAAAAGAATCTGATAGAAAGAAAGAAAGAAAGAAAGAAGCTTAGTAAATAACTTTGTTAAAAGGAAGGAAGGAAAGAAAGAAAAGTTTCGTGAATAATTACGTCACAAAAAAAAAGAAATATAGAAAAAAGCTTAGAAGATAACCTCGTGAAAGAAAGAAAGAAAGAAAGAAAGAAAGAAAGAAAATGGCTTTAAAAAGAAAAAAGAAAGGAAGAAAAAAAGAAGCTTAGAGAGTGATTTCCTTAAAAGAAAGAAAGAGATAATGAAAGAAAGAATCTTTGTAAATGAGTCCTTTAAAAGAAAGAAAGAAACTATATAACTAATTTCATCAAAAGAAAGAAAGAAAGAAAGAAAGAAAGAAAGAAAGAAAGAAACTGTATAACTAATTTCATCAAAAGAAAGAAAGAAAGAAAGAAAGAAAGAAAGAAAATGGCTTTAAAAAGAAAAAAGAAAGGAAGAAAAAAAAGAAGCTTAGAGAGTGATTTCCTTAAAAGAAAGAAAGAGATAATGAAAGAAAGAAGCTTTGTAAATGAGTCCTTTAAAAGAAAGAAAGAAACTATATAACTAATTTCATCAAAAGAAAGAAAGAAAGAAAGAAAGAAACTGTATAACTAATTTCATCAAAAGAAAGAAAGAAAGAAAGAAAGAAAGAAAGAAACTGTATAACTAATTTCATCAAAAGAAAGAAAGAAAGAAAGAAAGAAAGAAAGAAACTGTATAACTAATTTCATCAAAAGAAAGAAAGAAAGAAAGAAAGAAAGAAAGAAAGAAACTGTATAACTAATTTCATCAAAAGAAAGAAAGAAAGAAAGAAAGAAAGAAAGAAAGAAACTGTATAACTAATTTCATCAAAAGAAAGAAAGAAAGAAAGAAAGAAAGAAAGAAAGAAAGAAAGAAACTGTATAACTAATTTCATCAAAAGAAAGAAAGAAAGAAAGAAAGAAAGAAAGAAAGAAACTGTATAACTAATTTCATCAAAAGAAAGAGAGAAAGTAAAATTAATAAATAACTTGTTTGATTACTTGTTTCTTTTCTTCTTCCTCCATTTGAGTCCCTCACTTTTCTCACTGTTATCAAATATTCCTTCCTTTCTCCCTTCCTTTCTCCCTCCCTTTCTCCCTCCCTTTCTCCCTTCCTTTCTTCCTCCCTTTCTACTTTGTATTTCTCGATCCTTTTTTTTTTTAAAACTTTCTTCCTCCTTTCTGCAATTCCATGAATGTCTTTGATTCTTTATTTCTAAAAATTGTTTTTTGGGTTTTTTTAAACTAAGCTTTTCATAATCCATGAAATTTGATATTTTGGGGGAGTATTAGTGACTCCTTCCATTATTTTTATTGGACAATTAAAAAGAAATTCCCCTTTTCTTAACTTGATTATGAGAGTCGATTAATTTTCTATGGCAATGACTGCCTCTTAAAAAACACGGTCAATAAATCAATACATTTTCATGGCACACTGAATGTCAAATGACCGTATCAAACCAATTCTTTAATTTCAGAAAAACCTGGGATTAGAGGCGCTCGTGGCATTACGGTTATTGTCGTTGAAAAAGGTCTTGGCTGTGCAAGTTCAAATCCTGAACAAAACAGTCGGCATTTCACATAATCCTAATACCCTTGGGAAAGGTAGAATTTCAACTATTCCCCTTCCAGCTATGAGTAAATGGTAGGGCAGACTGACCTCTTTAACTTTGGTACGGCAACCAATCTAGGGGAAGGAAAGATCTGAATTCTAATGTTGAAGACCTAGAGACACGCCATATAAGTAGCGCCCCTGTAATATAATGGCCGAGGGATTTCGTTTTATGCCTTTGGGTGTAGTTAGGCTGAGAACCTTTCGGCTCAGCACATGGGTTAGTTAGGTGCAGTTGTTGACGCGCGCATGGGCGGAGCGGACGTGTCACTCAGAGATGTCACAATAGACCAGATGGGAAACAGGGCTAGCAAGTGCGAATGACCTCACGCACCGGAAGTGCGCCGAGGATTTGGGGAATTTGAAGAAAGTTAGTAGAGTTGAGAACTGGACACCGAACAAGAAGGGTTGACTTTCGCTTGCTCGCGGAGGCCTTGGGCAGGTGTCGCACGTGACGGGGGGGTGGCAGATGAAAAAGCCAGAATAGAAAGAATGTGTATCTCTCTCCTTGTGTCGAAGAACCTTTAACCTCAAAGGTAATAAAAAGTTTCGTACCTGAATTAAGAAGTCGTAAGTGTTTTTCGTATTTCGAGATTCCTATGTTCTATGTATATATGTTACGAACATTATGAACGTTTTGCGTACCGGTATGAATATGTCCATTTCACGTATTCGTATCTCGCTATGGTATACCCCTCCCATGGCCAAGCTTGTTTACGGTACCAATGTGTGAGAAAAGCTTTGTTTTGGTTTCTTTGTTTAATGGCAAATCAACTTTTATGGGTTAGTCAATGCCAAAATCATCTTTGCAGAAGAAAAGTAGCTGGAAGTGGGATAATGAGGTTCATGCCTTTCTCGAAGCATGCTTTATGAGCATAAAAATTACAACAATTCTTACTATCGCTGGTGGAAATCAGTTGATATTTATGATGACTAATTTTATGATCGTATCATTTTAAACAGTTTTATTTTTAGTAGAATGGCAATAATCATTTTTATTATTTGTCCTTATTTTAAATGCCATCAGAATAAGTGATGCAGTAATTATAATTTTATTTGATCCGGAAGGGGATGTATTGTTAGAGCTTGATTTCCGAGCAAGCATATTTTCTCGCTTTTTTTCCCAAGCAAGCGGATGTTGATCCAATTTCCGGTCAGATAAATGCTAGACGATCAACTGAAATGCGGTAGTTTTTACTCTCTCTCTCTCTCTTTCTCCCTCCCTCTTTCTCTCTCCCTCTTTCTTTCTTTCTATCTCTCTTTCTCTTTCTCTCTCTCTCCCTCTTTCTCTCTCTCTTTCTCTCGCTCTCTCTCTTTCTTTCTTTCTTTCTTTCTCTCTCTCTCTCTCTTTCTCTTTCTTTCTCTTTCTCTCTCTTTTTTCTCTCTCTTTCTCTCTTTCTTTTCTCTCTTTCTCTCTTTTTTTCTCGCCCCCCTCTCTCTTCTACTTCCATCGTTTTATTCTCTTCCCTAACTTCTCCTCGGTATCCTTTTCCTTCTCGGTTTCTTTAAGAGAAGATTTCTGGCGTGAACTGCGGCCTCCAAGTGAACGAGTTCGAACTCCAGTCGCGTCTAACGTTCCCTTTCGGACTAATGCCCTTGGGAAAGGGATTAAACTCCTTATCCACCGTTCAACTATCGTTTGAATTGCATGAACTTAGCATTAAATAACCTACGAAGGTTGATGTGTCATTAAAACGAAGGTTTATTAAATATCTTTCAGAGGTTTTTTTTCTTTTTCTATTTTGATATATTTCCTCTCTCTCTCTCTCTCTCTCTCTCTCTCTCTCTCTCTTTCTTTCTCTCTCTCTTTTTCTTTCTCTCTCTCTCTCTTTCTCTCTCTCTCTCTCATACTTTTTTTTCTTTCTCTCTATTTATTTACTCATTCATTTTCATTCTTACCTTTTTATTCTTTATTTTTTTGCTTTCTTTTTTTTTTCTTTTTTTCTTTTATTGTCTGTCTGTCTTTTTGTCTCTCATACTCTTCTTTTTTTCTTTCTGCAATTATTTATTCATTCATTTATTCATTTTTTAATCTAAGTATTTTCATTCGTACTTTTTTATTTATTTTTTTCCTTCCGTTTTTCTCTTTTTCTTTTATTCTCTCTTTCTCTCTCTCTCTCTATATATATATTTATTTATCTATCTATCTGTCTCTCACACTCTCTCTCTATCTATCTATCTATCCATCTATCTCTATCGCTCTCTCTCTCTTTCAATATATATATATATATTTATATCCCTCTCTATCTAACTATCTATCTATTTATCTCTCTCTCTTTCTATATATATATATATATATATATATACATATATTTATCTATCTCTCTTTCGCTCTCTCTCTCTCTCTATATATATATATATATATATATATATATATATCTCTGTCTATCTCTCGCTCTCGCCCTCTCTCTCTCTCTCTCTCTCTCTCTATCAATCTATCTATTTCTCTCTCTCTCTCTCTCTCTCTATCTATCTATCTATCTATCTCAAGTTTCTATTTTTTTTTCCTTTCTCTCTATTTATTTATTTACTCATTTATATATTTTCCCCCTTGTTTTTTTTTTATTTTTTTGCCTTCCGTTTTCTTTTTTCTTTTACTGTCTCTCTGTCTATCTATCTGTCTGTCACATACTCTTCTTCTTTTTTCTTTCTGTCTTTATTTATTTAATAATTTATTCATTTTTTTAAATTTTGTAATCGAATTATTTTCATTCTTGCCTTTTTATTTATTTATTTTTTTGCCGTCTGCTTTCTCTTTTTTCTTTTACTGATTCTCTCTCTCTCTCTCTCTCTCTCTCTCTCTCTCTCTCTCTCTCTCTCTCTCTCTCTCTCTCTCTCTCTTTTATTTCTATGTTTTCTTTCTTTTTTCCCCTCTTTTTGGTGTGGCTTCTTTGTTTAATGGCATCTCAATCTTCGTGGGTTATTTAATGCAAAAGCCATCCTTGCAGAAGAACAGTAGCGGTATTATTTAACCCCATAACTGCAGGAATAAGTGGGTTCATGCCTTTCCTCAAATTAAACGTCAAAGTTCGATTGGAGTTCAAATTCGCTTACTTCGCAGTCCAGTAAAATAGCCACCACACCAGAGGGATTGTCCCGTTTTTTCTTTAAAAATATTTAAAATATTAGGTTTTGTTTTTATCTATGAGTGATTATATATATATACATATATAAGTAAAGCTGGCAACCATAGTCGAGGATGACTCGAAAGGTCCCTTTTCAATATCTACTTCATCGAGGGGTAGGGAAGAACGCAGCTACTTTTCTTATATTGCTGAGTGTTTAAGCAAGGGGGCATCAAGTACTATTTTTTGATTCTTTGGTAAGACTTTACCTGGGACTGAATCCAAGTCTCCATTGGTGAACATCCAACCCACTCGGCTAATAGATATGTGTGTGTGTGTGTGTGTGTGTGTGTGTGTGTGTGTGTGTGTGTGTGTGTGTGTGTGTGTGTGTGTGTGTGTGTGTGTGTGTACATGGTAGTGTCTGTGAGCCTGGATTTCGTGCTTTGCGCTGTTTAAATTATATATATATATATATATATATATATACAGCAGTAGAAATGGACTGTGAAGCCAAAAAGTCCTCATCAGATGACGACTTTGGGTTAAGGCAGGAAATCAAGTCTAAAGCATCCTTACCAGTAACCCACAAAGCGTCAGAAATATCTTACAATACCATCAGACTGGTTTCTCATTATATAGTGGGAATGCCAGATCAAGATTCAGCCCCTTTGTATAGTTCTTTTTGTTTTCTTTACCCTCCAGCAACGAAGCCTTAGTTCAATGATTTACGGTTTAAATAAAATTTTAAGATGACACGTCATTACACTGAACGTGAACGGGAATAGAATTTCCGTGAAATTTAATCGCGAAATTCATGTACAAGATCTCAGTAATGAATCGTTTAGTCAGTTAGAATAATTTGAATTATATATTTTATTACTTATATATATACATACTTTTATATATATATGTATATAGGGGCGGAATTCATAAGTTGAAAGAGATACTATTAGATGAGGCATTTATTTCTAATATATCAACGATGCATCTTTCATTTTCTGCAACTCTTTTCGCATGTGAAGCTATTTACTTAATTTGTTGAGTGGGTGTGGCTATGCGTTCGGCTTGCAACCCCCGACAATAGTTTTACAGATTATTCAGTCATTTTTTTAGACTGATTCGTGCCGAAAAAACCTCCAAATGAGAATCTACACTGGTAGAAATAAACATGAAATCCCATTTTCAAAACTTGATCAGTAATATTGTCTGTTCCTCTTTCTTTAAAAGGCTGAAAATTATCTTATAACTGGAAGGAAATCCTCGATTAATTAAAAAGATGGATATAAACTTGAGCCTAATTAATCTTCAAATCTTACTACATTTAGAAAGGCATGAATATCAGGAGATAGATAGATAGATAGATAAGAACAGACTGGGATAGATAGATAGATAGATAGATAGACAGATATGAATAGACTGAGATAGATAGATAGATAGATAGATAGATATGCATCGACTGGGATAGATAGATAGATAGATAGATAGATAGATAGATAGATAGATAGATATGAACAGAATGAGATAGATAGATAGATAGATAGATAGATAGATAGATAGATATGAATAGACTGAGATAGATAGATAGATAGATAGATAGATAGATAGATAGATAGATATGTACAGAATGAGATAGATAGATAGATAGATAGATAGATATGAACAGACTGAGATAGATAGATAGATAAATAGATAGATAGATAGATAGATAGATAGATAGATATGAACAGACTGAGATAGATAGATAGATAGATAGATAGATATGAACAATTTATTGTATTGCTTCAGCATATTCTTAGTTTTTACATCTCAAAACCACCTCTCTCTCTCTCTCTCTCTCTCTCTCCCTCTCTCTCTCTCTCTCTAATCACATTACATTCTATTTCTTCCTCTCTCTCCTTCCATTGTCATTTGAATAATTTTCCTCCCCTCATCTCTGCCTTTCCCATTCTCTCCCCGTTTACCTCGTTCAATTATCTAAAACAAATGAAAGCAATCACAGCCGATACTGGCCTCTGATGCCAGTGACATAACCTTTAGAATAATTTCTAAAAAATAATATTGACGAAGACAAAAGATAATTTGAAATATAATTTGCTAATTAAAATTAAGACAGTAGGACACTCTGTGAGAGTTAAACTCAATACACTGGTTGATTGGTTGGTTTTGCGACGTAGATCAACCCTTCTGACAAAAACACAGCAAAAGAATGTGATATGCTTTCAAAAGATAAAGCCTTGATGTTGCATCGAGAGACCAGCTGAAAGAATCCTGAATTGCTGACGAAACTTTACCCTATTTACACAACCCCTCCGCTCGGGCAGGATATGACACCAGGTCAATTTTTAAGCGGAGTTTAACAGGTTTCAATTCAGAGTTTTCCTTCTCTTAGACTCGTTGCCTCACCAAGGCTAAAGGAACCCAGTCTGTCCTACTATTTACCCATAGCAGGGAGGAGAATCATTGGATTCATACCTTTCCCAAGGGTTTTAGTGCTATGTGAAAAGCAATCAATTTCGACCAGGATTTGAACTCGTGTCGTCGTGTCCATTTCCATGGACACCTTGCTGACGAGACTTTACAGACGACCAGCTCGAACATACATACAGCAGCTATGTGAGGATACGGGGTGTCGCCCTGAAGACTTGCCAGAGGCGATGAACAATAGGCAGAAGTGGCGAGAGAGGGTCAGGGATATCTGAGCTAGCGGCACGACATGATAATGATGATGACTCCTTGCAAGTTTTTCACACCAGTTTTTAATTGGTGGTATTTAACTTGAGTCTAAGTAACAGCAAGTCTCCTCAGTTTTCCAGGACTCTTCTAACTATATTTGTAGGCTCTAACAGTGCTGTGGTCAGGATGGTCTGAATTCTTCCTTTGATTTCCTATTCTTTCAGTCTACCTTCCAAACCTTTGGGGATTATTCCTACTGCACCTAGTATCACTCTCACCTTCATGTTCCACAGCTTTATCAGCCGTTATTTCCAAGTAATCGTCAACCCTTTTTCACTTTCTTTTATTTCCATTCAGGTCTGTTGGAACAGCAAAATCAATTTTGCAGCATTTTTTTTTCTTGTTGATAAACACTAGGACTTCCTTTCTATCTTCACATAATCTAGACTTGCTATTCAGTTGTGTATGTTCGAGCTGGTCGTCCTGCTTTTGCCCGGCCATATGTGGGGATCCATAGGAGTACATCACTTATGAGCTCATACCTGCTTCTCCAGCAGTGTCCTGCATGTCTGGTTCGTCTAACTTGGATAGTTTTCGTGATGGGGGGCCGGTGGCCGTATAGTTGGTGCCTTGTGGGGTGTTGTCGCCAGGACTTGTTCAATATTGCTCGCAGCATTCTTGTATAATTGCCGTCAAGCTTGAGTACAATAATGATAATAATTACGACAAGAAGAAGAAGAAGAAGAAGAAGAAGAAGAAGAAGAAGAAGAAGAAGAAGCTTTAATCTAATTGAAACATCTTCACTGTAAAATCACAAAAATGTACTTATTAAGTTTTTATTGTTATCATTGGGCCTTTGTGGATTCTATGAAAGGGTTATTTTCACAAATGGGATGTTTTGATTTAGATAAGATTGAAAATCAATAGTAATGTCATTAATATCTATTTGATCGATGAATGGAGGAGAGGAACTATTGCAAACTTCAATGGAAAATTGTTTTATTTGTTTCTGTTTCATAAAGTCTTACATGAAATAGAACAGCTATGAAATAAAAACATTTAATCATTTATATACAAACTTATTTGAAAAAAGGTTTTTTTTCTCGTTAAGTTTAAGTTAATTGAATAACAACTGGTCCGATTCGTGACCATGTATCTCCCTCTCTCTCTCTCTCTCTCTCTCTCTCTCTCTCTCTCTCTCTCTCTCTAAATATATATATATATATGATACTTCAAATATAGAAGGAAAAATTAGTAAAATACCATATTATAAGTAAAGTTGGCGACAGTAGTCTAGGGCTACCCAAAAGCTCCCTTTTCAATAACTACTACACCTGTTGTATATTGACCTTCGACCCGGCAAAACATGCCATTCCAAAGTGATGCACCGGAAGGAAGTGACACATTCCGATGGCAGTTATGAGAAGAAATCGCGTAGGCGGACTTCGCTGACAATATGGGACAAGGTAAAATCCCATGGTACAGGCATAGACTGATGCACCGGAAGAGAGTGACCTGTGAACTGCATGACAGTTATTTCTGCTTGATGACGATCAAACATGCCATTCCAAAGATTGGGTGAGCGATTGAACTATCATATAACTCGGTGAAGACAGGACGTCAGTTAGTTGGAGAACAGATGAGTTAGAGACAAGATGTGGTAGAGAAAGCCACCACACGGCAGAAGGGACCCTCGGGACCCCAGAGAGTTTGGAGACCAGTTGGTGAGAAGATGCTGGGATGAGAACATGTCCCAGAGAGGCTGGGCCCCCAGGCCCCTGGTTGAGCAGTCCCGGAGAACGAGAACGACACACGGCTATGTCAGGAGGGGCTTGGGAGGTCAATATGTTGCAGTTCTGTTCGGTCTCCAACTCCCTCTCCCACACAAACCTTTCAAATAAAGTGAGAGGTATATTTTTCTAAGAACTGAGTCGCTTGTCTTTATCATCGCGTCAATATGTGTATATTTGCATATTTATTATGGAATTATACAATAGACTGAGGTGTAGGGGAGGACGTTACTCCTTTCCACTTTACCCTTGAAACTTACCTTATAATACTGAGTGTTAAGCAGGGAGGTATCAAGTACCAGTTTTTGTGTCTTTGGTATGACACGACCTAAGATTGAACCCCGGTCTCCCGGGACATTGGCGAACACTCTACCACTAAGCCAACAGAAGATCGGAATTGATAGCTAAATATAGCTATGAAAGTAAATATTCATTTTTTAATTTGACGTAACAGTCATGTGATTTCAGTTGAGTGCAACAGACTTCAAACGTATCGATACAAAATCACCTGAAGATCCGGCACGTGAAATTCAGGGTTGTGTGTTTTTACTGTGTTTTATTTTATTTTATTGTACAGGATATGTATTTCGTGGAAAGAGTACCGTAGACTACTGATTTAAAAAAAAAAAAGTTTTTAAAACGGTAAATTTGAATTTTATATACAGAGGAACCCCGGTTGTCGAACATAATTTGTTCCAAAATTATGTTTGACTACCGATTTGTCCGAAAACTGAAATAATGCTGTTCGGGTAGACTGGGCCATCTGTTCGGCCGGGTTCGTTTTACCTTGGCAATCATTCGTGCGCGTTCCGTTTTCATCGATTTGACTCGAGTGTTCACACTCGATCTCTGAGTAATTTTTCAACTCAAATATTTTGGTTGGACTCTGAATTGTTCAATAACCAAGGTTCCGCTATATAAAAACATATATATATATCATCTTCAAAAAAAATCTGAATATGAGCACAGGTTAAAAAATCATACATAATAGTAGTAATCCTAGTCAAGTAAGAACATTAAGTTTATAAGTCCCAAAAATTCATTCTGTCAGCAGGACACATAGCGTAACGGTTATAGGCGTTGGTTCCCAAAGCTTCTAAGGAGACAATCATCTGGAGGTTACAGGTTCAATCCTGACTGCAGGCGAGTAACTATACTGGAATACTTGTACCCACTTATGGCTAACTCGCGTGGATTCAATAAAGGACGTAGTTCGAAGTTACGTGTAGGTTCCAGAGTTCGACAAACACCTGAAGAAGTGAACAAATCTGCCGAAACGTTATAGAAATAACAATAACAATAAAGATGAAGACAATAGTCCGAAAACACTTAATGATAAAAATATATCATCAATTTATCCTGATAGTATGGAGTCCCTCTCAATCCTTCGGTCCATTTGTTGGAGTCCTTAAGAGAACGTTGCTTATGAATTCGTCAATCGATGGTTTGTGAGATGGGTGATAAGTGGCCATACTGTCATTTTGAGGGATACTACTTCCAGAATTTGTTCAAAAGAGCACGCAGCATGTAGTTTCCATCTAACCTTTTCCTCGTTAAAATTCAAATGGTGCAACCATATTATAGTTCTAACAAGGTCACAGCTTGTTTTCTTTTTTCAGATGATCGATTACCTATCAATGGAAGTTGATGCATTCCTCTAGCATATGTTGAAATTGCCTTCAGTCGATGAGATATTGCTGTCGAGTTATCTGAAATGATCTACTAATTTCAGAGGCTTGCCACTAAATGTGTTGCCCAGTCGGCTGGGACTGTCGAATACACCGACTGTACCCCTGCAGAGAGTTAAGGCCCCACACCCAAAGAGTGTCCTGAATATGACACTAAACAATCTGATGGTGAGGTTCCAGTAATGATGGGGCTTTGAGAAATATAGAGCACCCCTCCATTGCCATCGCTCCCAGGTCCACTCAAGCCCGGAGTGGTAGCACCTGACAGGGTCCTATCTATGGATAGAATAGAACTAAAATGCGTACTTATGCTAAACTGAATTACTTGAAATAGAACTGTTTTTGACATTGAAACTGTACTTACGCTAAACAGAATTGTTTGAAATAGAGCTGTTTTGACATCTAACTGTGTGTGGACAAAACTATACTTATACTAAACTGAATTGTTTGAATTAGAACTGATTGACTAAACTGAATAGCATGAAATAAAAATGTTTTTGACAATTACACTGTGTACTTAAGCTTAAACAGCGTACTTATGCTAAACTGAATTGTTTGAAATGGAACTGTTTTTGACATTGAAACTGTAATTACACTAAAATTTGAATTGCTTTGAATAGAAATGATTATTTGTATAAAAATGGATTTGACACTAAATAACCTACAAAGGTTGATATGCCATAAAAGCCATCCAACCAATCACCCATTTAATGAGGAGATCCGCCATCTTGTTGAAAAAAATGTTTTATCTGCATTCACGTAGTGGTTAATGCTTCTTGCTGCACGGTCCATACTATGCAGCAAGGATTCGGCTAGGACCGGTGTATTAGTGAGAAGCGCTAGATAATCAGTGTAGTCTGCATCAGTCAATGTTCTGCAGGATATCGTCTTTTTTTTTTCATGTGAAACTATTTTATCTTATTAGATCTACTGACGTTCGTAGTAAGTATGTATGTAATTACCAACCCGATGGTGACACCAACTTCTTCCACGTTGTCTCCAGAGTCTTGCAATGAGATATATTAGTACTATATCTATTGATAAACAGCTTAGATTTTATAGCAGGGACGTAGAAGTGTCTGAGTTGTCGTCAATTGACATGACATGAGTTCAATTCCAGGACAAGACTGGTATGTCAACTGGTCTAGGAGAAGGAAAACTTTGAATTCAAACCTATTAAATCCCGCTCAAAATATTGACCTCGTGTCGCATCCTGCTTGTGCCGAGGGATTTGTATATATATATATATATATGTGTGTGTGTGTGTGTGTGTGTGTGTGTGTGTGTATATATATATGTATACCTTTAAGAAAAACAAAAACCTCGGTCACATAAGGATTATAAATTTATTTCCATCCTGTTATGGGTATTGATATGAATCAATAACACCAGAAATAACAGGACTTCTTCAGATCCAACGGATAAAATGATTCCAGTCAGAATAGACACAGGAGGGAAGTGTAGGAAGGGGGTAGAAGAAGAGTGTTGAGTTCCCTATTGTAGAATCCGATGTCTCGTATTTCTATCGTAATTTTTTTTATTATTAATTCTAATCTTTGTCCTGATTAAATCATCAGCAAACTTGAGATGGATTTTTTTTTATCTAATTGAATAGCGACATATATCATATTTATGTGGTTGAATGTTTCCGTTTAACACACTTTTGTGAACGGAGGGTTAGAAGGTATATTTTAATGATCTGGTGGAGACGAGAGAGAGCGGGGGGGGTCTTGATAGCTTCTCTGTCAGTATGTCTGTCTCTCTTAAATATTTCCCAAATCTCTTTCTTGATCTATTTCCTTACGAATCATTTCTGACAGTATTGCTTACAGAAAAAGTAAATGCAATCGATATGTAGATCCAATCACTCGCCCAAGATTCCGAGGAGCACTGACACATGCGGACAGTTGTCATGAAAGATGATGAGAGAACTGTTTGGTCGATCTCTGGAGCCGAGAGGGATCAAATCTTGTCGTTGTCATGTTGAAATGTGTATAACATATGAAAGAAGGTGAATAAGATGCTATCGCCAAAGTATTTAGAGGCTTCTTTGCCGGGTTTGTGTTCGTTCTTCTTGTTTGTTTCCACGGGATTTGAATTAAAAGATTCATTAAGCATGTGTATGCGTTTAAAAAAAATGAAAATGTCAGAAAACTACGCGTATTTTTATAGCCGCGGGTTAGGAAATATTCATGATAAAGTCGGGAATAAGGCTTAATTCGTCAACTTCATTCAGTTGGGGAAAATAACGCACATTTCTTTGAGTACATTGACAGTATATGTTAAAAGGAGGCCCTCGTGGTGTAATGGTTATTTCTAAATTAAATGGACACGCTGACCCGAGTTCAGATATTTGACGAGGCAATTTTACAATCACATAGCGCTATTGCTCTAAGGAAATGTATGCATCCAAACACTCTCCCTCCAGTAATAGAGCCGGTGAGGCTCTTTAACCTCGGTATGACAACCGTTCTTGGAGAAAAGAAACTTTGAATTGAAATGTTTTTACCCCCTTCCGCCACTACAGGATATGACACATAACAGATTTCTATTCAGAGTTTTCCTTCTCCTACACTGGTTGCCTAACCTTAATATACTCTGTTAGTTTTTTTAAGCGTAGAAATAGTCGTAATTTACTTGACATAGCTTAATTTGGTACAAGGACTGAAGTATGGGGCACCCAGTGAGAACTGGACTCACTAACAGTAGTCTCCTAACTAAGCTTGTTAACCATTGCACCACATGAAATGCCTCTGTTTTATTCAGTGTAAACAACTTTTAAACCCAAATAACTCCGGTTCTATTCAATGGGCACAAATAATCGCATTTTTCTCAGATTTTTTTTCTCTTGTGAACAGCACAAAAAATATGACAATAAATTTAAAGCTTTGTGTCTTTTTCTTTAATGTATCCCTTTTCCGTCAAAAATGCGGGAAAGTTTCATGATATCGAATTTCAGCATATTGACGCGGTTGAATGTTTCATTTTTAGCATCGTTCTTTATGTCCTCTACGATACACAATTACCACGGTGTTTGTCCTATGGTGATTGAAATACTATGAAATTCCTCTTGTTACGATTCTGTAATTTTTTTAACTCAGCTCATATTGCGATATTATAGTTAAGGGAATTAGAACGATCTACGCCCGTAGATTAAATGAAGGGTTCGGTTCAAAGTTCCTTGTAGGTTCCCGAGTTCGACATGAAACATTGGAAGAAGGCCGAAGTACACATTGGCTGAAATGTTGTGAATATAACAATAAAGATGAAGGTATTAGTCTGAATACTCTTAAGGATAAAATCATCAAGCTTCATAAAAGAAATCTTTATTTTTATTTTCATTGTTTATTTTTTTACTTTTTTATTTATTTTATTTTATTTTTATTTATTTTTATTTATTTATTTTATTTATTGATTTTTTTTTTTTTTTTTGCTATTTGATTTTTATTCAATCTTATTTCTCTCTTACCTGTTTTTTCTTTCTTTCTTATATCGTTTTTTATGTTTTCTTTTCTTTCTTCTTTTTTTTAATATTCTTTTTTCTATGGTAACGTGCATTGTTGAATAAAATGGAATCGGCTAGCCAATTTCGAAGATTTGCTGTGAGCATTTAACTTCGTCCAATTTCCCTTAAGAACCACGTGTATGTACCTCTTTTCTAACCCACTGGAAATTAGGGGTAAAAGAGTCTGGCACACTGGGCTCTTTACCTTTGCAAGGGCAACCCGTCTAGGAGAAGCTAAAAAATCTGAAGTCCAAACCCGACAAAGATCGTTCGGAGAATCTGTGGCACACAGATGTACCATTCTTATGTTATCAGCTCAATAAAAAAAGGAACCGGGGGTCCTTTTGAGGTTGAGGCTAACGTGAAGGATTGTGATTTTGTAGTGAGTTGCACTATCGCGTTCACTTTTGGATAAATATTTTTAGGAACGGTTCGAATCCCCTTCTTCTTTTGGCTATGAGTCAAATAGTAGCACTAGTTTTGTTCTACAAGGATGCTTTTAGTATTTAATAAACTACTAAGGTTGTAATATTATCGAATAAAAAAACAAAAAACAGAAAGTGGAGCTATTTTCTTCACCACAATGAACAAATCCTGAAAAGCTTTGATTCGTTTAATAGCCATATTTGATTTTGATAGACAAACTGCAAGATTATTGCTAAATTGATTTTTCTTTCTTATTGATATTTTCTTTCTCTCTTTATCTTTTCTGCGGTTTATATCTATCTATGTTCTTTCTGTCTTCTTTCTCTTTCGAATTCTTTCTTTCTTTCTTTCATTCTTTCTTTCTTTCTTCCATTTCTTTCTTTCTTTCTTTCTTTCTTTTTTCTCTCTTTCTTCTCGATTTGATAACCCTCTTTCCTATCTTTGTGTTTTCTGTTTTCTTTTATTTTCCCGCTTTCTACTTCTTTCTTTCTTTCTTTCTTTCTTTCTTTTCTTTTTTATTCTTCTTTCCTTATTTTCTTTCTTTCTGTCTTTCTTTCGTTCCTTCTTTCTTTCTTTAACTTTTTTATTCTTCTCTCCTTATTTTTTCTTTCTTTCTTTCTTTCTTTCTTTCTTTTTTCTTTCTTTCTTTCGTCTTTCTTTGTTTTCTTTTCTTTTTATTCTTCTTTCCTTATTCTCTTTCATTCTTTCTTTCTTTCTTTTTCTTCCTTCTTTCTTTCTTTTCTTAGCTTTTTTATTCTTCTTTCCTTATTTTTTTCTTTCTTTTTCCCTTCTTTCTTTCTTTCTTTCTTTTTTCTTTCTTTCTTTCTTTCTTTCTTTTCTTCTCTTTCATTTTTTCTTCCTTTTTTTTAAATTCTTTCTGTTAATTAGGTAATTGTCTAAACTTAACATACTTTCTCACAAGACCACAAAATATGGTCACCCAGTGAGAATCGAACTCTTCATGTTCTGATAATCTAGCTCGTTAACCAGTACACCTCATAGTGCCTTTTCTTTATGTTAATACAGGCAGCTTTTCTGTTTACATTCCCGTCCTCCCCCACTTTCCTTTTTCTCGAGACGACAGACTTTGTACACTTCTCCGATCCACTTGATCTGTGTGTGTCGACAGACACACATACATGCAAAATACGCCTTCCTCCTTATTTTATGTGCATCTTCGGCAACAAATCACCTCCGTTATGAAATTACAAATAATCCAATAAGCTAATGAAATTGCTGATGCTATTACAATAAATTTTCAAGTCGATGACGCGTCATACGAGACGATCGTCTGATTATCTGAATACGAGGAGACATTTTTTTTTAAAACTACGTCTTCCACGCACCAGAAGAATTTAGCAAGATTGAATAGCCGTTCTTCATCTCTTTCTCTATCCCTATGTGCGCATGCGCGCGCGCGTGCGTGCGTGCGTGTGTGTGTGTGTGTGTGTGTGTGACGTTATTCCACCTGAAATCTCCTAAATGAGTGGGTGTGGTGCGTTTAAACAAAACAGATAAATAAAAGAAGTGAAAAATCTTCAAGTAGAGACAGGCATTCACAGGTTTCAAAATACACAATTAAAATTCTATAGATCTCACATTACCAAAAAGAATTAAAGGTACGGGAATCGATCCAAATGTAATGGCTCCTATTTTCCCCGGTAACCGCAACAGATAAAGGAAACACAATTACACGCTCGGATAGGGCAAGTTTTCTGCTAAAAAAAAGCACTATTCTTCGTTTGCGCTTCACTTCGTTTGCTTTGTTTTATTTGCTTTATGGCATATCAATCATTGTAGGCTATTTGATGCCAAATCCATTTTATACATAGAAACAGTTCTATTTCAAACGACTCAGTTAATCATAAGTACACTGTTAAATGTCAAAAACAGTTCTATTTCAAACAATTTAGTTTATCATAAGTACACAGTTAAATGTCGAAAACTGTTCTATTTCAAACAATTCAGTGCACTGTTTTGTTCCATTTGACTTATAGATGGAACCCTGTCAGGTGCTACCACTCCGGGTCAGAGTTGACATAGGAGCGATATGACACTAAACAGTCTGATGGTGAAACTTCAATAATGCTGGAGCATTATTGAAGTTTCACCATCAGACTGTTTAGTGTCATATCCAGGACACTCGTTGGGGGAGTTTTACCCCTCAGCAGAGATGCAGTCAGTGTATGCTGTAGCCCCAGCTGACTGGGTCCATTTCACTTCGTGTTAACGCCCTTGGGAAAGGCATGAATCTATCAGTTTTTGTCCCAGATATTAGTAAATAGTAGGGTATACTAGGTTTTTTAGATTTGGTCTGGCAACCTGTCTAAAAAATGAAAAACAGCTTTACAGCGCTTAAAAATTAACCTGCCTGAGGCAGAGGGGTTGGGTAGATACGTACATACAACTTTTTTTTTTAAGTTGACATAAACTTTTTTGGATACATCTTTTCCAAAAATGAACACGGTAGAAGCTCCTAATAAATAGAATT
The DNA here is from genome assembly GCA_963585895.1 of Sepioteuthis lessoniana. Taxonomy (NCBI): domain Eukaryota; kingdom Metazoa; phylum Mollusca; class Cephalopoda; order Myopsida; family Loliginidae; genus Sepioteuthis; species Sepioteuthis lessoniana. Next base: position 2,767,100 of record OY757937.1, on the reverse strand, counting down.
CAATAAAAACTCTATTAGCAGGGGCTTCACGTTTTTACGGAAATAATGACGACATTGAAATCAAGAAAATATCGTTGTAGTTCATTTTTCATCGCCCCGGGATTGAGTTGATCAAGTTATTTTTCATTTCATGCGTTGAATATTTCTGATCACTGCGGTCACAGCTTGCAACCGCTGTTCGATCTCCGTAAATGTTTAACACGTGAAGGTGAATGTCAGTGGATGCGATTTTTATTACGCATGGCGGAATTCAATATTTCTGCTTTCATTTCCGACGTCAATTTGCGACATTGCAGCACGGCTGCTATCCGTAACGAGACAAAAAACTATGTGTTGTTTGGCATGAAGGTCCAACCTCTACTGCCATACTGCCAACAACCAATTGCGATGTTAGGTATTAATATAATAAAGTAGAAGACATTATGTTTGGAGCCGTTTTGTTAATCGTTGGCAAAAATGCTTACCCAATTATGGAAACGTGGTTTATGTAGAAAATGGGGATTTGTAGTTGGTTGGTTGGTCGGTTGGTTGGTTTATAAGACAGGAATGATTACTTGAAACCATATCATTTTACTCCTTATGAGTTTTCATATCAGCTAATGCTGGTGATCTTTCACAAGAGTCTGAGTGATAGCAAGTTTTCTCAAGTCTCCGGGACTCTCCTCAGTATTCTAGCCGATCTAAACAATACTTTGTTCTAATTGGTTTTGATTCTTCCTCTGATTTCCAATTACTCCAATTGTTTTTTCAGGTATTTTAAGAATCGTTCCAAGTGCACCAACTGCTATTGGTATCACTGTAATCCTCAAGTTGTACAGTTTATTTGTTTGTTTTATTTATTTATTTTTTTTTGTTTTCGTGTTTTTTTGGGGGGGCGGTTACAGAGAACACGTATTTGTCTAACTATCTGCTTTCTTTTATTTTCCCTCTGTGGTCCACTGGAACAAAAAATCTACTGGATAGCAAGTTTTTATTTTCTTGTTAACCAACGTAACGTCTGGTCGTCTGGCCGGGATTAGGAGATCCGTTTGAACCTCAAAATCCCAGAGAATTTTAAGCGTCTCATTCTCGAGGGCAGATTCTAGTTTGTGCACACACCATTTGGAAGAATCTTCAAATTTTAATCTCTTGCATAGTTTCCATGGATCCCCTTTCCCACCCAGTCATGCCAAGTCTAACTCTCCTTTCACGCTAGTTTCCTGCATTCGCTTATCATATGATAAATCATTTCATTTTTTGACCATATAACCCATACTTGCTATTAGAGTTTTTCACATCAGCGTTAGCTGATGGTCCTTCACTGGAGTTTGAGTGACAGCAAGTCTCCTCAAGTCTCCAGGACTCTTCTTAGTATTCTGGCTATTCTCAATAATGGATGGTCTCCACTCGTCCGCCAACTTCCAAGTCCTCCAGTCCCTTTAGTAATCCTTTAGTTACTGTTCCAAACGCACCAATTAAAATTGGTATAATTGTCACCAGCATGTTCCATTGCTTTTTCAACTCCCTAACAAGGTTGAGGTACTTATCCTTCTTTTCACATTCTTTCAGTTTTTTTCAGTGGTCAGCTGGGACTGCAAAGTCAACAATTTTGCAATTTTTCTTCGTTTTTTTTTTTTTTTTTTTTGTTGATTATTATTAGGTCTGGTCTTCTGGCCGAGATTAGGTGATCCGTGTGTATGTCAAAGTCCCATAGGAGTTTATGTGTGTTATTTTCTAGGACAGGTGCTGGGTTGTGCATGTACCATTTGTTAGTGTGGTCAAATTTCAATTTCTTGCACATCTCCCAGGGGATCATCTTGCCGACCCCATCGTGTTTAGTCTTATATTCCTTCTGCGCTAATTTGCTGCATTTGCCTATTATGTGGTTGATGGTTTTGTCTCTGTCACTGCATAGCTTACATTTGCTATTTTGTTGCGTATTATCTATTCTTGTTTTGATATGATTGGTTCTTATGGCATTTTGTGCTGCTATTAGGAGAGATTCTGTTTCTCTGTAAAGTTTCCTTTACTTAGCCATGTCCAGGTTTTGTCGTATGAGACATTGCATATTAGTCGTTTAAAACGCCCATAGAGTTGTTTTCCTTCCCGTTTTTGTTTCCTAGTTATTGTCATTCTGTTGTCCATCTTGTTATAAGTATTGTTTCTGATGGCTGTAATGAGTCCTCCATCGTGTTTTTGTATATAGTCTTCGAGTCGTTGTATCGATGCGTCAACGCTGTCTTCAATGCTGGCAAGTCCTCTTCCTCCCTTTTTTCTTGCTACATATAGTCTGTCAATATGGTCCCTGGAATGCCTTATGCATGGTCATCAGTTTTATTATTATTATTATTATTATCATTAAGAATATTTGATTTCAAATAACTGTTTGCCAGCAAATGATTATTATTCAATTTGAATAGTTACTTGAAATCTTATGATTGGATGCAAATCATGATTATTATTTGATAGGAATACTAGAAACCCTATCACTGTCTTAGATATCTTGAATCATATAAGGTTGATAAGTTGTTAAACAAATAAATTATACCACACTTTATAGGTGTCTTATACTCGCGGTTGAGTGTCTAATATACTCTACTTAATTTGGGCAACTTCCGGTCGTGGCAGGATAAAAGAATACGTTCCCCACAGATCCCCAAAGTTAAGCAACGATGATCCTTTTAAATGGGTGACCACTTTGCAACAGTAGGTTGGTTGGTTGGTTGAGTTTTATGGCATATCAACCTTTGTAGGTTATTTAACGCCAAATCCATTTTTATACAAATGAACAGTTCTATTTCAAACAAGTCAGTTTAGCATGAGTGCACAGTTTAATTGTAAAGAACATTTCCATTTCAAGCAATTCAGTTTAGACAAACAGTTCTAATTCGAACAATTCAGTTTAGTATAAGTATGGTTTTTGTCCACACACAGTTAAATGTCAAAACAGTTCTATTTCAAGCAATTCAGTTTGGTATAAGTACGCGGTTTAAATATCAAAACTGTTATATTTCAACAAATTCAGTTTAGCATAAGTACGCAATTTAGTTCTATTTGACCCATAGATAAACCCTATCAGGTGCTATAACTCTGGGCCAGTGGACCTGGAAGCAATGGCAATGAAGGGGTAGTCCACATTCCCCAAAGCTCTGGCATCACTGGAATTTCACCATCAGATTGTTTAGTGTCATATCCAGGACACACGTTGGGGGGGGGGTACCCCTCTGCAGAGAAACATTCAGTGTATTCTACAGCCTCCCCACCCCAGATGACTGGGTAATGTAACAGTAGGTACTGTTGACATGGTTAATAACCCAGGCAGTGACAACTTTTTCTGTTCTTTTTGTATTTGATCTCTATCTTTTCTTTACTGTTTTTCACATCATTTTTCTTGGTATTAATTTTATTGCGGACTTTTGTCATCTTGGTTGTTTCTTTTTTGTTGTTGTTGTTGTTGTTGTTGTTTTTCTCACTACGTTTCGGCTAAATTTCACCTCTGGCCGTCTTCAGGTGATTTACCGCGACCTCGGATAAGAATGTTGAGTCTTGTAACCGTATCCCCAGTAATTACTGCTTTCCATAGTTGTTGTTGTCTATCTCACCACGTTTTTCTGGAAAACCAGATAAGGATTTATAAGACCAAAAAAATCCATCCTTCGGGGCCCGTGTCGCAGCGGATAGAGGCGTTGAGTCTCTACGGTTCCAGGTGAGCATTGTTAGAAGATAGCGGTTTCAAATCCTACCCAAGCCGGCCAGAGGTTTACTTGGTCAAAAACGTGGTGCGATAGACAACAACTATGGAAGGCAGTAATTACTGGGGATACGGTTACAAGACTCATCATTCCTATCCGAGGTCGCGGTTAATCACCTGGAGACGGCCAGAGGTGAAATTTGGCTGAAACGTGGTGAGAAAAAGAACAAAATAAAACCTACCAAGATGAGGACAAAATTCTGCATGAAAAATCAATACTCAGATTAAGAAGCCTCATCTCAAAAAAAGGTTTCCCAATAAAGACAATCATTTTTCTTGTTGATCCTTCTCCGAAATCTTTCGATAGATTTTATTGTTCAATGTGTTTGGGCCATCAAATGCCGGACACACAGACACAATACGTTAGAAAATTTACAGATACGCAAATCTTCTTCTTCTTCTTCTTCTTCTTCTTCTTCTTCTTCTTCTTCTTTTGTCGCCCAATCGGCTGCAGCTGTAGAATACACCTACTGCATCACTGCAGAGGAGTAAGACACACACCCTAACGAATGTCCTGATTTTTACACTAAAATATCTGATGTTAAAACTTTAGTCCTGGAGCTTCGGAGAATGTGAAATACCAATTCATTTTCATTACTCCCAGTTCCACTCCAACCCAGTCTGGTAGTATCTGTTATGGTCCCATCTATGGATCAAACAGAACTGTTTGACCATGAGCGATGTTCAAACAAATGGCTGACGTTAAATTGAATTGTTAGTGTTAGATCGTAATTCTTAGAATCATTTAACTGTGTGCAAACAAATGAGTAATATTGAATAGAATTATTAGTGTTAAATAGCAATACTTGTAACCACTTTACTGTGTGTAAGCAAATGATTAATATTGAAAAGAATTATTATTGTTAAATTGCAATACTTGTAACCCTTATATTTTGTGCCTAAATTGAATTATTAGTATTAGCAAGCAATACTTGAAACTATTTGAGTGTGTGTATGTGCGAATGAATTAAAAATCTTGAATAGAATAAATAATGTTAAATGATAATGCTTGAAACAAATTCTTTTAATGCAAAGAAATGATTAATATTTAATAAAATTATAAGTGTTAGATAGCAATACTTGCAACCATCTAACTGTGTTGGCAAACAATAGCAATACATAATTGTGGGGAAACAAATAAGCTTTTCAAAATAAAATTACCTACAAACGATTCACTTGCAAATCATATGTATATCCAATTAACTTCTTCTTCTTCTTCTTCTTCTTCTTCTTCTTCTTCTTCGTCGTCGTCGTCGTCGTCAAAAGACCATCAAGGTGCGCTCCTTGTTCTTGTTGATTGTTTTCTTCTTCTTCTTCTTCTTCTTCTTCTTCTTCTTCTTCTTCTTCTTCTTCTTCTTCTTCTTCTTCTTTGTCTTTTTTTTTTTACAATCTCTCCTTTTTATTGTTTTTCTTTCTGTCTTACTTTCATCTTTTTTCTTTAGGTCTTTCTGTATGTGTGTGTGTGTGTATTGGTTGGTAAGTAGGTGGGTGCGTGTGTTTTATTTCTTATCTTCTTTCATTGTAATTTTTTCTACTATTTTTTCATTCCATTTTTGTCACTTCTTCTTCTTCTTCTTCTTCTTCTTCTTCTTCTTCTTCTCTCTCTCTCTCTCTCTCTCTCTCTCTCTCTCTCTCTCTCTCTCTCTCTCTCTCTGTTCGTCTCTTCTCTTCTCCTAGTAAAGTTATGTATAAGATATTCTGTTCTTTCCTTACCTCCTTTTTTTCATTTTTTTCTTCCGTTATTTTTTAATCTTTTTTCTTTTTCTTTCCAATTCTTTCTTTCTTTCTTTCTTTCTTTCTTTTTCAGACATTCATTCTTTTCTTTGTATCTTTATTTCTATCGACATCATTCACTCCTTCTTTTTTTTATCTTTTTCATCACTCTTTTTTTTTTCTTCTGTTCTTTTTTTTTTTTTTCTTCCTCTTTTACGTCTAAATATCATCTGATTTTTGCTCCTCCTTTTCATAACTTTTCCTCCTTCTCTTCCTCCGCCTTCTGTTTCTTCTTCTTCTCTCCTTCTCTCTCTATTTCTTTTTACTTCCTTCTCTTCTCTTTCCTACATTCTACAACGTTTTCTCCTTCCCCCCCTCCTTCATTCCCAACATCCTATCAGCCATCCGATCTTTTGCCCTTTTACTCCTTCATCGTCGCAGTTGTCACTGAGAGAGTCGTCACCCTGATTCCCAATAAATAATCATCGCCATTGTTGTTTTTATTATAACAGTAATTAGCAGCTACAATATTATTCCATTGTCTTCGTCTAACAGATGATCTTGTCAAGTGTTGTAATGCTAAAGACGTACTGGCTCTGTTTATAAATAGCATACTCTTTTGATTATTTATAGATTAAAAGAAGATAATTTAGATATTCAACTTTCAAAATTACTATCAACCGATTTTGAATTATTAACTATTTTCACTCATGGAAATTCCACGGTATACATCTATAACATTTACACGAATTTAAACTAGAAAAAACATTCTTAGATCAATCGGTGTCGATTTCTATTTCTATTCTAAAATTTAGAGAAGTAATTACACTACACGTAACAAATATAAATGAAATATAATTTTACAATACCAAAACATCAGTTGAATATATCCGCTGAATTTCTGCAGAGATGTAAGATCCTCCCTCCCCCCCCCCCACTAAATGCGTAACCCGAACATGACACTAAACTGCATGGTGAGGCTTCAGTCGAAGAGCTTTGAAGAATGTGGACTACCCTTGAATTGCCATTACTTCCAGTTCCACTCTGACCTGTGTAAAGGAATGGAGGAACATTAGTCGGGGACGCCTAACTACAGAGCACCGTCGGCTGCATTTGCACGAGGTATGCAAATAGGCCTCAACAGCAGAAATGTGAGACACATATAAGCTGACCAAATTAGTCCGTTGGCATCTATTGTATCGCACTGGGGGCGCCTCTGGTGGTGTAATTGTTAGCAAGCTCGACTAGCAAACCTACACGAGTGAGTTCGAGTCTCGTTGGGTGCCCGATTCATTCAGCCTTGTGCCACATCGAAGCAAAGAGCTTTGTAAATTACTATTGTACAGCACGTACCACAAATGCTACCAACTTTATAACTGGTAGTAGCACCACAGGGCCCCATCTATGGGCCATATTAAAATACTTAATCCTTTTCTTTAACTGTGTGCCAACAAATGACTGTTGAAGTGAATTATTAGAATTACATAGAAATACTTGGAACCATTTTACTGTGTACAAACGAATAATGTCGAATAGTATTACTAATGTTAATAAGTAATATCTGAACCATTTGACTGTGGGCAAATAGAACTATTAGTGTTAGAAAACAATAATTGAAACTATTTAACGAATACAAGTAATCACTTAACTGTGTGTTGATATTGAATAACATTCTAGGGTTGATATGCCGTAAAACACAACCAAACGAATAACTTTTTTTAAAATTAAGATTAATTAAAATAGTGCTCACAATCTTTGAATAATCTAAACCAGCTGCATTCTTTTCTTGGTTTCGACGGGTTCAAGCCTCGTAAAGAGATTTTTCTTTCTTTTTTAAGAGCTTTTTTGTCGGACATTGTGTTGTTATAGCGTCTGCAAAGGAAATGGTAAAAGGGAAACCACAAGACAGCAGAACTTAATAATGACTCTTGGAATTTTTCTTAGTTTGCAGCTAATCTTTCAAATATTCGCGAGACTATGGTACTACAGGCTTTTTTGTCATATCTTTGATTCTTTGTTTGTTTAATGGCAAATCAACTCTTTTTAGGTTATTTAATGCCGAAGCCATTCTCCTAGAAGAACAGTTGTGGTACTATTTAACCCATAGTTGGGAGGATAAGGGGGTTCATACCTTTCCCAAGAGTATTTGCCCGAAAGTGATTGTGACATATCAATGTTTGGTATGGTTTCTTTGTTTAATGGCATATCAACTCTTTTTAGGTTATTCAATGCCAAAGCCATTCTCCTAGAAGAACAGTTGTACTGCTATTTAACCCATAGCTGGGAGGATAAGGGGGTTCATACCTTTCCCAAGGTTATTTGCCCGAAAGTGATTGTGACATATCAAGGTTTGGTTTGGTTTCTTTGTTTAATGGCATATCAACTCTTTTTAGGTTATTTAATGCCAAAGTCATTCTCCTAGAAGAACAGTAGTGGTACTATTTAACCCATAGCTGGGAGGATAAGGGGGTTCTTACCTTTCCCAAGGGTATTTGCCCGAAAGTGATTATGACATATCAAGGTTTGGTATGGTTTCTTTGTTTAATGACATATCAACTCTTTTTAGGTTATTTAATGCCAAAGTCATTCTCCTAGAAGAACAGTAGTGGTGCTATTTCACCCATAGCTGGGATCATATCTTTGAATGCAAGCCATTATAATATTAGCTATTGCATTAATGACATTATATTAATTGGGGGTTGCATTTATATGACATTGTATCAAAAGAATATTGCATTAATATTGATAATGTATTCATATAACATTATATTATTGTATCAATATAATATATTTTACTATATCACATTTTATCAATATCCTATGGCATTAATATTATCTTGTATTCACAGGATATTGTATTAATATGACATCGTATTGATATATTGTATTAATATGATGTGGTATTGATATGATATTATATGATATTATATCAATTTTATATTGTATTAATATATTTTATGTATCAAATTTTATTGATGTGACATTTGTAATGATATATACAATTTCTTATAAGTAATTAATCCGATAGTCCCCAAAGTACTTTCTCAAATTCTTTTTCTGACCAATTTTTCTCAATCCCTACCCCTAATTTAATCGTAATCTAAAAAACAAAACTATTGCTCTTTTTTATTTCGTTAGACAATATGTTCCAAAAATATATTAACAAAAAATCGGTTTATTTAGTAGACGTGGTTTTTGAAATCTATCTTGACATTTTAAGGAGAAATTTTTCAAACTTATTTTTCTAATTCACTTTTCTTATTTAATAATCTGTTTTTAAAACAAATTGGGCATATTAGATTCCATTATGGAAAAATCGCTACCTTTGTCAAGTTATAGAACAGGATACATAAAATTCATCTTAAGCTTAAATTTCCGAGGAATAAATCAGATTTTGGTTTGCACCGACCAAGCATAATCTATCCCCTGGCCTAAAACAGCAAGAGACTGAATCATTGCCTGATTTCTGAGGTACTCCACACCAAGGAATGAAATGCAGACGGAGCTAAGAAAATTTTCGCGCTGCTCTTGATCGCACATTCGACAATGTTGGAGAGATATTATGACGACTGTGGATAAATATTTTCCAAAAATTAAGTCAGTTTTATTCTATGGACATGGGATGAGGGATGAGGGGATTAAACATAATTGATTCGTAGGGAAAGGAAATAAAAGATTTTTTTTGTTTAACAATATATGCTAAAGTATTTTATCTTTCAGTTCAGAATATTCCCAGTTAAACGATTAGTTCATATATATATATATATATATATATATATATATATATATGTGGTGTGTGTGTGTGTGTGTGTGTGTGTGTGTGTGCGCTCTAATCATTATTGCAAAATTGTACATGTGTACTATCTAACTCTCTCTCTCTCTCTCTCTCTCTATATATATATATATATATATATATATAAAGCGCTTGGGACAATTTCGGAAATTCTTCTACCAATTCCAAACTAAAACTAAGACACTTATCAGGAGACTTCAAAAGATCTTAAATAAATTATACAGACAGAATTTCTCTCTCTCTCTCTCTCTCTCTCTCTCTCTCTCTCTCTCTCTCTCTTTCTTTATGCCATTCATGCTTAAATGAACGACTACTGCCAAACTACATATATATATATATAAGATATATATATATATATATATATATATATATATATATATTTGTGTGTGTGTGTGTGTGTGTGCTGTGCGTCAATCCACGATTAAAAACTATATATATATATATATATATATATAGACGGTTCCTTTCAATCTATCAATATATTTATATATCTGTCAGTCACATTATATGTACATCTATCAGTCTACATCTCTCTCTCTCTCTCTCTCTCTCTCTCTCTCTCTCTCTCTCTCTCTGTAAATATACATATATATATATGTGTGTATCAGTTTTTCATATCACTATATATATATATATATATATATATTATATATATATATATATATAATATATATATATATAAGTGTGTGTGTGTGTGTCTATCTATCTGTCCCTTCATATCTCTTTATATATATCTATATATCTATATACATTGCCTGTTCTTAATCTCTACTTTTGTATACCAATGTGTTCCTATCTATCTATCTATCTATCTATCTCTCTATGTGAATTATTTTGTTTATATCGTCCCTTTTACTTTCCTCTAATGGAGGTCCCCGTGGTGTAATGGTTATCGTCCCTGGACATGGCGACATGAGCTGATGCTAATTGCATTTCAAATTGGTAAATATATACATATACATATATATATATATACCGGCTCATATAATTTTTTTTTATATACTGCACCAAAAACACTTTGTCCAAGTCTTCATTTCCACAGCAATCACCATTATAATTATTCTGTGTGTTCTCTCTCGGACTCTTCTGTGTATTCTGATAAATCTTAACAATGCTTTTATTTGGATGGTTTCAGCTCGTCCTTCGATTTCCAGCTCTTCCAATCCCCCTTACTAAGCCTTTGACGATTGTTCCAAGTGTATCTGTTACAAAATGGTATCACCGTCACTTTCATGTTCAATTGTTTGTTTGGTTCTCTGGCAAGATTTAAGTACTTGTCTCTTTGTTTTCTTTGATTTTTGCTCTGTCGTCCGGCGGGAAGGCCGAGTCATACTATTCAGGAGGTTTATTGTTAATTATCACGAAGTCTGGTCATCCGGCCGGGATTAGGTGATCCGTTTGTATCTCAAAATCCCAGAGAATTTTGTGCGTCTAATTCTCTAGGATATATTCTGATTTGTGCATAGAAGTTTCAATTTCTTGCATAATTCCCAGGGGATCCCCTTTCCCGCCCAGTCGTATCTAACCTACTTCTTTTGTGCTAATTTGCAGCATTCACTTATCATATGATTATATCATTTCATTTCTCTACATAACAAACTCTTGCAATTATATTGTGTATTATCTTTTTTTGCTTTAAAGTGACAGCAAGTCTCCTCAAGTCTCCAGGACTCTTCTCAGTATTCTGGCCGTTCTCAATAATACTGTCGTTTGGATGGTCTCCACACTCCCGCCAACTTCCAAGTCCCCAGGTCCCTTTAATAATCCTTTAGTTACTGTGCCAAACGCACCAATTACAATTGGTATAATTGTCACCGACATGTTCCATAGTTTTTTCAATTCTCTAGCAAGGTCGAGGTACTTATCTCTCTTTTTCACATTCTTTCAGTTTTATTCCGTGGTCAGCCGGGACAGCAAAGTCGACAATTTTGCAATTTTTTTAATTTTTTTTATTATTATTAGGTCTGGTCTTCTGGCCGAGATTAGGTGATCCGTGTGTATGTCAAAGTCCCATAGGAATTTATGTGTGTTATTTTCTAGGACAGATTATTATTGTTGTTATTATTATTATACTCTTTACAAGTTTTTCACATCAGCTGACGCTGTTGTTCTTTCACTAGAGTTTGGGTGACAGCAAGTGTCCTCAAGTCTGCAGGACTCTTCTCAGGATTCTGGCTGTTCTCAAGACTGTTGTTATTATTATTATTATTATTATTATTATTAACAATCATAATACTCTTTTACTTTAACTTTCCCTCTTATTCCTCTTCTTCTCTCTCGTTTTCTCTTTCTGCGTTTATTTTCTATTATTTCCTCTCTCTCTCTCTCTCTCGTCTCTCTCACACACACACACACACACACACACACACTCACTTTTTTTTTCTTTCCTTCCTCTCTTCAAACTTCAATTTCTCTCATCTACTCCCTCACCTCTCCTCTCCTTTCTCTTTTCTTTCCTCTCATTCTTTCTTTTTCTTCCTTCTTTTCCTTTCTATTCTCTCTCTCTCTCTCTCTCTCTCTCTCTCTCTCTCTCTCTCTCTCTCTCTCTCTCTCTCCTCTTTTTCTTGTTCCTGCAATCATCTCTCATCATCTCGAATCAATATGTCCAATACAACTCCCGTCTCTCTCACTCGTGACTCTAACTTCCACTGTTAACCCCAACTCTTTATCATCACAATGACAAACGTAGTGAACAGCTCATATTTTGTTGTCACGTCAATATTATCAATGCCCCCAACAAATTTCTCTTTCAGTCTCTTTGTCTCTCTCTCTCTCTCTCTCTCCTTTCTCAGTCTCTCTTCTCTCTCTCTCTCTTAGTCTCTCTCAGTCTCTCTATTACACATACTTACTCTCTTCCTATTATTTCTCTCTCACTCTTTCTTTTGTCTCTCTCTCTCTCTCTCCTTTCTCAGTCTCTCTCTCTCTCTCTCTCTCTCTCTCTTAGTCTCTCTCAGTCTCTCTATTACACATACTTACTCTCTTCCTGTTATTTCTCTCTCACTCTTTCTTTAGTCTCTCTCTCTCTCTCTCTCTCTCTCTCTCTCTCTCTCTCTCTCTCTCTTGCTTTTTCCTTCCTTCATGAAAATTTTTCATTAAACTTTTTACCACTCTCTCTCTCTCTCTCTCTCTCTCCCTGTATCTTCCTTACTCTCCTCTGAATTTTTTCTTTCTCTCTCTTTCTTTCCCTCCCTCGGTCGCTTTCTCTCTTTTAGTCTCTCTCTCTCTCTCTTACGTATACGTTCTCTCCTATCTTTTTCTTTCTTTCTCTCAGTCAAACTCTTTCTCTCTCTTAGTTTCTCTCTCTCTTTTAGTCTCTCTCTCTTTTAGTATACTTTCTCTTCGATCTTTTTCTTCTTTTCTCCCTCTCTCTCTCTCTCTCTGTCTCTGTCTCTCTCTCTCTTAATCATATTCTCTCTTTCAATCTTTCTTTCTTTCTCTCTCGCTTTCTCTCCCTCTTTTTTGTCTCTAATTGTCTCTCTCTATTACACATACTACCCCCCCCTTCTCTCTCTCTCTCTCTCTCTCTCTCTCTCTCTCTTCCCATACCAAATACTTTCTTCATGCATATCTTTTTCCACTGTTTTCATTTCTCTTTCTTTATGCCATTCACTTCACTCGTTGTTCTCTCTACCCTCATTTCCCCCTCCTCCTCTCTCCTCCTCCTCCTCCTCCTTCTCATTATCTATCTATCTCACATGCAAATGCAAAAACTCTCCAGTGCGGCTTTCTTCTTCTTCTTCTTCTTCTTCTTCTTCTTCTTCTTCTTCTTCTTCTTCTTCTTCTTCTTCTTCTTCTTCTTCTTTTTCTTCTTCTACTACTACTACTACTACTACTACTACTACTACAATTATTTTGTTCTGTCTTTTCGTTTGTTTAATGCTAAATGGAACATTTGATTTATGTCACTCCGGTTACCTAAACCGAATCTTCATATGTTTGTATAAACATATAAAACAGGTCGTCTTGGAGACCTTTATCTATAACCACGGGAAAGGCATGACCCCCACTTATCCTGCAGCAATAGGTTAAATACTATCACTGCTGTTCTTTTACAAAGAACGGTTTTGGCATTAAATAGCCCCACGAAGTTTGATATGCCTTTAAGCAAAAAAAAAACGAAACCGATACTTTTACTCATAAATATAAATCTCTTAACAATGTTTTTTGATGAATAGAATTAATTTTTTATTAACAAATTGTGCTCAGGTATGTAAGATTTATCCCGGGCTTTGCCGGGTTCTTAGATAGATAGATAGATAGATAGATAGATAGATAGATACTTATATCTATGAATTTCAATCTGTTCTTATTCATC
>OY757937.1:2643513-2748513 GCA_963585895.1 Sepioteuthis lessoniana | reverse complement strand
ACATGGATTTTCGGTTCGTTCCTAGTGACCCCATGTGCTTTGGCAAGCTGTCACATTTTGATTAGTAAACAGGAAGATGACAGCGTGTCAGGTCACTTAGGTTGAACAGGTGCGTAACCAGAAGGAGACCATGTGATGAGAACCATGCGGTCAGATTTGGACAGAGTGCAGAGAATCGTAGTCAAGCGAGGGACACGCAGTCGATCAGAGACGTCTCTGATAAGCTTACAAGGGGGTGAAAGCGTTGGCACCCTTGGCTCCCGGAAGAAGATATGTGAAGAAGTAGTCTGCTCTCTGAGTATATGTCTCTCCACCCATCTCTCACACACCATAGAAACATCAACCCTTTAGAGAATAAAATTAGAGATATTTTTATAAAGAAATGTTTTGTTTGTTCATTGAAGTTCGTAAATTATCTTTTATTATGTTTCCGCTTGTATTGTATAGCCGTAACACAAATACAATCATATCAGTCGTCCTCTTTGATTCCATCAAGTAGATGATCATATGAAAATTATCATCTGCAAATTAACGAGTATCCTGAGAAGAGTACCTTATAGAAACTCATGAGAGGGAATTGACCGAATATCAGAAGCAATGGAACAGCTAATAGTCATTTTGTAAACCAACAGAAGTGGGTGCTCATTCTGCAAGGCCTTGACTCAACTTAGTTTGGTTTATTTGTTTAATGGCATATCAACTCCTTATGGGTTATTTAATGCCAAAATTTTATTAATTTGTAAAAGTTTGGTTTGCCTTATTTGTTTAGCAGCATATCAACTCCTTAAGGATGTGGTTTTGTTTGATTTGATTTTATGGCATATCAACCATTGTTGGTTATTTAATGGCAAATCCTGTTTTTACATATATATAAGATATATGATTTGTAAACATATTTTGTAGATACTGTGGTATAAAAAGTAATGGAATAGATTACTCACATTGCGTCTGCGTTTGACCGTCAGGAGAAGAAAAAAAAGGAATGTGAGTTTGTGGACTCCTTATATGCGAGTAGAGGTAATTTGCATATGAGGAGAAGAGACTATAAAAAGACCAAATTAGTGAGGCAGAGTGTTATTCTGAAAGCGGAGAGCAGACATTGAGTTAAGAGGAGTTGGCATGAGTTGTGAAGTAGGGTTATTCTGAAAGCAGAGAACAGACATTGAGTTAAGAGGAGTTGGCGTGAGTTGTGAAGTAGGGTTATTCTGATAGTTGGCGTGAAGGAGTTCCGACCCCTTTTTTTCATTACAGATACACAGTTAAATGATCAAACAGTTCTATTTCTAACAATTCAACTTAGCATAAGTCAATAAAGTTAAATGGTTCCAAATACTGCTTTGTATAACTAACAATTCAATCAAACATCAGTCATTTGTTTAGACACAGATAAATGATCAAACAGTTCTATTTTAACAATTCAATTTATCATGTCATTTGTTTGCACTCAGTTTAAATGTCAAGCAGTTCTATTTGACCCATAGATAGAAACCTGTCAGGTGCTACCATTCCAGGTCAGAGTGGACCTGAGAGTAATGGCAGTGAAAGGGTACTCTACATTCCTCAAAGCTCTAGGATTAATGGAGCCTCGCCATAAGGGAGGGGGAGGTCTTACCCCTCTGCAGAGATGCCATCAGTCTAACCTACAGATCCAGCTAACTGGGTTAAACTCCTTAGGGGTTATTTAATGCTGAAATTTAAATCATTTTTAAATACGTGATTATCATAATTACATTTTCAATGTTCAGTTGAATTTTTTGGATTTTAATTATTTGTTTTAAATAGTTATACGATATCAAATATTCCTAAAATCACTAATTTTCAAACAGATCTACTTGACCCTTAGATGGGACCCTAACAGGTACCACCACTTCTGGTCAAAGTGGACCTGGGAGTAACAACAATGAAAAGTTGGTTGAATTTAATGGCATATCAACCCTTATAGGTTATCTAATGTCAAATCATATATATATATATATATATATACACACACACAGGGTGCTCCAAAAAAACAGAATTAGAATTATTTTGTTTTATTTTTGTAGAAGTAATAAAAAAGTTTATGTGTTCTGTTTTTTTGGGGTCACCTTATATTTTAAATATATGATTTGTAAATTTATATTTTGTAGATAACATTTTAAACAAGCCAGAGCTAGTTTGTTTGCACACAGTTAAAGGTTTTCAAGTATTGCCATCTAACACTATTAATTCTATCTTATATTAATTCTTTATTTGCACACAGTTAAATGGTTTTAAGTATTCCTATCTAACAGGAATAAATCAATTTAATATCAATCATTTGTTTGCACACAGTTAAATGGTTAAACATTTCTCGGAGTAATGGCAATGAAGGTGCACTCCACTCTCCCCAAAGCTCTAGGATTGAAACTTCACTATTAGATGATTTAGTGTCACACATCACGACATTCATGGGGGAGAGAAAGGGGTCTATCTAACCCCCTCAGCAGTGATGTAGTCAATGCATTCCACAGTTTCAGTGAACTGGTCTGAACAATGAAAGTGTCCTCTCTCACATTCATTTTACATCGTAGTAATATATCAAATATTGTTACTACCAATAATTTTCAAACAGAGTGGACCTGGGAGTAATGGCAATGAAGATGGTACTCCTCACTCTCAGATTAAATGGATGTAAAATTTCCAGTATTCTTTAAGCAGTTTTTCTGTTGCGTATTTAATGTCTAGTTTTCAAATTCTTTGCACATTGTTTTTTTTCTTTTTCTCCCCCCCCCCTTTTATTTTTCTTTGACATTTGCCGTTTCTTTATTTCCAATATTTTTATTTTTTTTTTTTTTATAATCTTTCCTTTATGCAAAACTGGATGAAAATCTCCACATTTTTTCTTTCTAAATCTCATCAGCTTCAATTAAAAAAAAGAAATAAACAATACAATAAAAATTAGCAAATAAAACAATCCTCACATTGTCTCACCACCCACTTATTCCATCTTCATGAACCACTTCTTTCAACAGAAAAAAAAACACAACCCAATTCAATTCTATACAAAAACAAGTAATTGCCAACAAGAAAATAAATAAAAGACATGTATTTAAAGCAACAATGAAAAACAAAATAAAACTGACAAGTCTTGACTTTTATCAATTCAAGATATAAAGATTAAAAAAAAGAAATAATCATAAAAGGAAAAAAAGGCAGATTAATACAAGGTTACTGAGTTTAATTCCATAATCAGATATAACTTTACTTCATAAAGCAATCAGATCTTAATCTTTCTTCCTGGATAGCATGTGCCATTTCTTAATTGCTTACATTGTAAAAGTATAGAAAATGGCCATTAGTCTTTCCGATTTACTTTTGGCAGAAGCTGTTGGTGAAACACTTTCTACCCAGGAATAAGAAAAAGTAAACATTTTGTTAATCTAGTATAACAAAATAAGGGAGTATCTTCTATGGGTGGGTTGGATTTTACGGCATATCATCTCTTGTAGGTTATCGAATTCCAATTCCTTTTTATACACATATATTAAATAAGTAACACTTTACCATCGGTCATTTGTTTGCACACATTTAAATTTATATATATATGATTTCTAAGTGAATAGTTTGTAGGTAATTTCCTTTTTAAATGAGTTAGAAATAATTTGTTTACACATTAGTATTGCTATTGTTAAATGATTTCAATTCTTATTATCTAAATAATGGAATTCAGGCAGCCATCTTGTTTTTAGTTGAGGGATACAAAAGATACACCTTCTAAGTAACAAGGCTGCATTAAGTCTACACTTTGTAATTTCCCATTGTACATATATGCGATAGTCTTCATTGATTGGCTAATCTACTGCTACTACTGATGGGAAAGTCTATAAATATTTGCTGACAATTTGTAGATGGCCGATATCCACTTAGTCCTGCCCCAAACAATCCTGTTTGAAGGTACGAAATGGAATTTTTCACCTTTAAAAGAAATACATATTAAAATAAAAAATGTGAATAATATTTTTTTTTAATCATTAGCATTGATATAATTTTTGTTTAATTGACACAAAAACATGATTAGTGATTTAGTTTTTTTTTTTTTATTTTGGTTAGGATTAATTGGCTGGATTATTGTCATATCCTGGACATTCATTCAGGTGAGTTTTTCTCCTCTGCTGAGATGCAGTCGATGTATTCTTCTGCCTCAGTCGACTGGGCCAATAATGCCTAATTAATTAATGACTATAATTTTTCTGAAAGTATTTAATTTTATTCCAGTCATTGGCTTTGTAAAAACGTCCAGCTACATTTTTCTCTGCTTCAATGTATTCTAAAAGAATGGACCCTTTATTTATTTCATCACTTATAAACTGAAATTTTATATCAATGTGTTTCAATCTTTGATAAACCACTGGGTTTTTTGCCAAAACAATACTGGACTGATTATTATAATGAATAGTTGTTGGGTGTTTAAGTGACTCATTCTGTCATAGTTCTTAATAGTGCTCTAAGATACAGAGCTTCTTGACTTGCTAATGAAATAGCGATAAATTCCACTTCACATGTTGACAAAGCAACTGAATTCCGCTTTTTAGATTTCCATGAAATCATTGCGTTATTTTCAGCCAATCTAAAGTAAAATCCGCTCGCACTTTTTCTGTCATCTAAATTAGCCAAATCTGAGTCACAAAATCCTTCTAATTTCAAGGGTTTCTGTGATTTCTTAAATATTAATGACTGATTGATTATGCCTTCGAAATAACGTAAGATGTGTTTTGCCTTCGTTAAATAGAAAGAATTTGGTTTTGCTAAGTCTTGAGACAAGCTAGTAATTGTATAACAAGTATCTGGTCTTGTTGCAATCATTAGACTGCCAATAATTTCACGATAAGGTTTGTTTTCCACTAAATCAGCTTTGTCATTTGTTTTTATGATATCTATTTCACATGGAGTTGAGCGTTGTTTGCAATCTGCCATGTTGAACTTTGATAATATCTTCTCAATATATCTAGATTGATTCATTTTAATAGTAGTATTTTTGCATTCAAATTGTATTCCTAAAAACCAAGATAATTTCTCAAGATCAGTCATTTTGAATCTAGAATTCAGTTTTGTCTTAATTTGCATAAGGTGTGTGTCAGTTTTTAAAGCTATTGATGTATCATCTACTCACAATAAAATTGATGGATATTTGATTGTGGACATTTTGAATGTACATGTAGAGGTCCACAGGTGACAGCATGAAATTTTTTGTAGTTAAATAAGTATGGAATGTTTTATTTCAAGTTCGACCGCTCTGTTTTAATCCATATAAGGATTTTTTTATTTTCCAAACATAATTCCCATTTTTACCTTTAAAGCCTTCTGGCGGCTCAACATATATTTCATAGTCTAATGGTGCATTTGAAGTTGCACTCTTAACATCTATATAATGAATTAGCAAGTCATACTGGACTGCTATTTGCAATAGTAACCTTATAGAAGCCATATTTGTTGTCAGAGCGAAAGTCTCTCTCTAATCCTTACCATATATTTGTGAGTAGCCTTCTGCCACTCAAAAGTATTATTTTCTACTAAGGAATCAAATTCTCTTTTCATTGGTAAGACCAGTTATTTGAATCTACAGAGTTGACGGCCACAGAGTAATAAGCAGGAATCATACGCAAAGTACAACAGTAATCAACCCCACCAAATTCAAAGTTTTCTACTACAAAGAAATTGAGTCTTATTCTCTGTTGGATAGGATGATGGGTTATTTGCCTCTCCCCTTCGACGTTTGGGTTGTCTTCCAGTTCTACATCATATGTGATTAGGTATTCTGGATATCTGGTATTTTTATCTGGTTTCAAAAAGTGAGCAATTATTATAAGAGTTGGTAAATTTTACACACCTAACTATTTTAATAGCTGTTGTTTCCAGAAAATAAATCAATTAAGCTGGACTTTGTTTATCATAGCCGACAAAAATGCCCTTTTCATAACAAGGATCCAATTTTGTTGTATTTTGTACATAAGAAAAACAAGTCCTGCCAAAAATATGCATCTTATTTAAGTTTGGTTTTGAACCAGTAAAACTTTCATATGGGGGTTTTTCTTGTGTTTTTGTTATGACAACAATTTCTAATATACGCTGAAGCCATCAATGCATAAACTCACAAGTTTTTGGACAATTTTGATTCAATAAGGAGACACCTTGCCATAGAAAATAAAGTTCACCATGACCATTCAGTGGTCCCATTTTGATGAGGAGAATAAGGAGCTGACTGCTCGTGCTTGGGTCTATTAAGTACAAGTAACCATTGAAAAGGTTCAGAAGTGAACTCTGTTCTGTTCTCTGCCCATAAACATTTTACATGGTCGTAAGGGGCGATGTCAGCTAGATATTTCTTTGTAGCGAGCAAAGTGTCAGACTTGTGTTTTAATAAATATAACATTGTAAGGCCAGAATAGTCATCAATAAAATTAATTACATATTTATACCCATCTTTTGCTAAGGGTTGAATGGGGCCTCCTAAATCATTGTGCACAAGTGCAAGGATTTTTGTTGCCTTGCAATCCAAAGTCTTATTTCTGTCATTAGACATCTTCCCTGAAACACATATATCACGGTTAAGAGCATAATCTGGTGTCGGTTTTATTTTCATTCCTTTTACTAAGTTGGGTAACTTTTTAATATCAGATTCGTTACAGTGGCCCAAGATTTTATGCCAAGTATATAAGTTGTAATTGGCATTTCTGGCAAAAATTATATTTTTCAGATAATACAAATGTCCTCTCTGTGTTATGTTGAAAACTGCTCCATTAGGGTAAATTAATTGGCAGTTGTCACGCTCAAAACTTATATGCGCACCACTTTTTGTAGCCACTTGTAATGAAAATATGTATGGCTTAAAAGTTGGCATATATAAAGCATTTTTAAGATACAATCTACATGTGTCCTTTGCTATTGCGTAGATAAATGCAGGCGTCACCTCCTTTCAGCACTATGTTATTCACTAGGCTCCCGTCAGCCAATTCAACAAAATGGTTCTCTGGTTCAAAATTAATCAAACCTTGATTTACCAGTTATTACATGATTGGTAGCCCCAGAATCGACTAATAAATTAGTCTTGTCTGAAACAATATAAAATCCTAAAGTAAAGAAATAGGTTTGACCTTTAGAAGAGTTTCTTATATTACGAAAAAAATCACTTTGCCTTCGGTTTTTACATTCAAATGCTTTGTGCCTCCTCTTCCCACAAACGTATCAAATAATATTTGTCTTTCCTGGGGGGAAATTTTATAGTCCTCTCGACTATGCTGAGGTTTCTGGTAGTTATTATAATTATAATTCGTTGATTTATAATTATAGTGAGAATGAATCATTACCTCAAATTTATTCCTCGGGTTAATCTTTTTAAATAGAGTCTTCATTTGTCATATATTGTAAGATTCATCTAGTGGGGGGGGGGGTAACACATATGCTCTGTTTCTTCATAACTTTTTAAATATACTTTAAATTCAGAAAAAGTCATGGTTTTCTTCTTCTGGGTTATAACCGTTGTAAAATGGTTAGAATTCAGAGGCAATCCCTTTAGAACCATGGCAATTAAAAGTCCGTCATTTATAACTTCCCCAGCTTCCTTCAGAGTGTTAGAAATATTTTCTGTCCTTATTATAAAGTCTGTGATAGACTGATTCCAATCTTCTCTGTATATAGAGGGAAATAACTTTCGGCTTTCTTTTTGACAAATGATGTTCCCTTAAAATTGTTAAGGCTTTTCTGCCATTGTCTCGTGCATCTCTTATTACCAATGACAGACTTTTATCATCCAAATATTGAATCAGCTCGGCAAAGACTGTAGCATTTTTTTTCTACAAAGTCAATATCATCACTCTGATCTATTGGTGACAGTATAATTTCATATAAATGTTGAATTCTAAAATATCCCAGGAACTTTACTTCCCACAACTCATACTTGGATTCGTTGCCATCAAAAAAAAAGTTTTGCTGCCCTGGGCTCATAACCTATTGAAATTCGAGTAGCCATCTTGTTTTTAGTTGAGCAATATGAAAGATAGACCTTCTAAGTAACAAGGCTGCATTAAGTCTACACTTTGTAATTTCTCATTGTTCATATATGTGATAGTCTTCATTGATTGGCTAATTTATTGCTACTACTGATGGGAAAGTCTATAAATATTTGCTAGCAATTTGTAGACGGTTGATACCTACTTAGTCCCCGCCTCTAAACAATCCAACACTAACACTAATAATTATATTCAATATTAATTATTTGTTTGCACACAGTGAAGTGGTTACAAGTATTGCTATTCAACACTATTCATTTATGTGCACACAGTCAAATGGTTCCAATTATTATTATGTTATATGAATAATTCAATTTAGGCACACAGTTAAAGTGTCTCAAGTATTGCTATTTAGCACTAATGATTCTAGTCAACATTACCCATTTATTAGCACACATTTAAATTGTTCCAAGTTCTGCTATGTATCACTAACAATTCAATTAAACATCAGTCATTTGCTTTACACACAGTCAAATGGTTAGTCTGCACATAGTTTAAAGTTCTACTTGACCCATCAATAGGACTATCAGATGCTATCACTTCAGTTCAGAGTGAACCTGAGAGCAATGGCATTGAAGGGGTACTCCATATTCCCTAAAGCTCCAAGAATGGAGCCTCGTCATCAGATGATTTAGTTTCATTTCCAGGATACTTGTTAGGAAGGGTCCTACCCCTCTGTAGAGATGCAGTCAGTGAATTCTATAGCCCAGCTAAATGGGCTGGTATCTTCTATGATTAAATTGATCAATTTCCTTTATCATGAGGCTTGATTGCACATTAAGCCTTTATCGATTATTTTATGTAGACATTTAATTTGTAAATGTTTGATTTTAATGATAATTATTCAATACAAAAAAATTACATCATAAGTATTCCTACAAATACTGACAATTCTCAAACTGATATATATGAGACCCATAACTTGGACTCCAAGAGGTACTACCAACATGAGTCAGATTGAACCTGGGAGTAATGGTAAATGAAGGGGAACTTCACACTCCACAGAGCTCCAGGACTGGAGACTTACCACCAGATACAGTTTAATGTCATACCTAGTGTTAATGTAAGAGTTTGCATTTCAACCGGTATAGTTTTTTAGATTGAATTTTGCCTCCCGCACCTGTCGCTTCCAGGTGATAGGTGCAGGAGGAACTTCCGGCCTGAACACCAGCTGGCGTGAATTCGGTCTTTTTCAAATTGACCGGCATGCGGGACTGACATTTTTCTTTGTGGGTCACTAGCAAGGCAAAAAGAGGTAAGCATGTAAATTCTCTTGATTAATTGATTTGATTTAAATCATTACTTTCGTGTTTTGTTTCCTTTTTTTGGAACATTTACAAGTGCATTTGTTTTGTTTCAGTTTTCACGTTGAAGAATGTGTACTTGTTTTTATGCTGAACACGTGCGCAAATAAAGATATACAACTTCATTAGTACGAGACTCGAGTCTTTGATTTTTGGTCCCAGTTGCTGCTGTAAAACCTAGGATACTCATTCCACAGAGCAAGCAGTCAGTGTAATTTTCAGCCCTGCCGAAAAGGTTAAAAGCCAACCATGTATTAAGTGCACCAATAACTGGATGATTTCAATTTATCATCATCATCATGTCGCCCCATCAACACAGATATCCCTGGCCCTCTCCTGCCACCCTTCTTTATCGTCTATCGCTTCCGTCAGGTCCTCAAGATCACATCCCATATCGGCACAGAACTATTGTATGTAGGTTCTAGCTGGTCACCCTGCTTTTGCTCGTCCATGTGAAGGGGTCCGCAGGAGTATATCACTTATGAGTTAGTCCCTACTTCTCCAGCAGTGTCTCACATGTCTGGTTTGTCTAACTTAGATAGTTTTGTGATGGGTGGTAAGTGGCCATACAGCTGCTGCTTTGTGGGGTGCTGCCTCCAGGACTTGTTCAATATTGCTTACAGCATTCTTGTGTAGTTGCCGTCAAGCTTTTTCTCTATATGTTTAGTTAGCATACAGTGCATCCGCACAGCAGTATCGACATGACTACTGATTGGAAAAAACTGCGTTTCATTTTATAGGTCAGGTCTGACTTCAATATGACCAATAGCCAACCCAAGGTAATTTTCTATCACCCACAGAAAGATTAGTCCAATTGATATATTAGTAACCATTTTCTGTCAACATTTTCAAGTTTTCCATAAAAAAGCTTCCCTTATTTTTCTTATAGATTATACACCGAACTATTGCTGAAAGGTAGAAGAAGCTTAAGTCAAATGACAAAGTTGTGGTAAAGGGAGATATGCTTCTAGTAGAAATTAACTCTAAAACTAGAGAAAGAAGCACCAGTATCAAACCTCTGCTGACTTCTAAATATTCTTTGACTGAAAAAGTCTAAGAGAAAGGAACTCTGAAATAAAACCTACAGTTTGCATCGTTACTAGTTATCTTCCTCTACTTGTCACTGTAGACTCAGAAAGTGGCATAAATGCTGTACAAGAATAGGTCACTATAATCCAACAACATAAAGATGTCTTACAACCTTATCATCTTACACATCTTGTATATTTTTCGCCCTGAGTTGAATTCGTTATTAACCAGAATGTTTGATTTGTAGGTATTTACCCAACCCCTCTGCATAGGCAGGATGTGACACAAGGTCAATTTTTTAAAGCAGATTTTTAACATGTTGGAATTCAGAGTTTTCCTTCTCTTAGACTGGTTACCTAACCAAAGTTAAAGAACCCAGTCTGCCCCAACTATTTACCCATAGCTAGAGGGGAAATAATTGGATTCATATCTTTCTCAAAGGTATTAATTTTCCTTCTCCTAGACTGGTCACCATACCAAGGCTAAAGAGCTCAGTCTGCCCTACTATTTACCCAGAGGGGAAATAATTGGATTCATACCTTTCCCAAGAGTATTAGTGCTATGGGAAATGCAATCAACCTCCTCTAGGATTTGAACTTGTATCGCAGTGTGTCCAGTTCCTGTGACGGTAACCATCACACTACTGGCACTTCCAAGAATATTCGAGTTGTAATTTTGAGGATTAAGATGGCATTCATCTATTAAGATATAGCGGAAGAACAGATCAGGAAAAACATTCAAGACTATTTCTATAGGATTGAATGTTTAATTCAACCTTTGTAACTTTTTTTTTTTTTTTTTTAACAAGAGCACAGCAATCATATAAAAGATATATTGTTCTGTTTTTAACCTGTGTCTTAAATTCTGAGATGCAAAAGAATTAGGAATTCATAGAAAATTTAGCAAAACCTGACCACATTTCTTTCTGTATGGCAGTAATTGAGATATCACTTTTTAAAGATAACTTATTGTGTGGTAGCCATTTGCATTTTTTTTCTTTTTGGCTAAGCAACCACCAAGTTGATAAGAGTGTTCTCAGATAATACTGGTTACAATGGAACATTTGTTTCAAGACTGTATCCTATCCTGACCTGAGAAGAAAAATTCTTTTGAGTGAACAGCTTTCCAAATCGGCATGTAGATAAGCTAGAAAAAATAAAAACTCCACAGAGAATGTGCCCACTTCTTGCTGTCCTTGTTTCACAATTATGTCAAACATTCACCTTAATACTAAACTGGAAATTAAGACGTCACATTCTAACATTAAATCTCATTCAATGTAAATTACTTGTTTAAAATGCAAATCACCAAGCAGTTTTCATCTAATAAAAAAAAATTCTAACTCTTTTGATACAGAGGGTCATTTGAGATACTGAAATATATTTAATGTGCGAAGGCAAGACACAAATTTAGTCCACACTATTCAAGAATTTTCGATTTTGTGTAATATACACCCCACCCCACTGAACAGGCCTCTTGTTCAATATATCCTGGCCCTAAAATTTAAAGAAAAAATACTTTATTACTTCTAAAACTTTAGTAAAAAGTCATTTTTAGAAATATAAGTGAATGAAAAAAAAAAAGAATTCTCTTATAATGATGTAAAAGAACTCCGAGTATCATTGGTGTATTGCGGTATTGGACTTGTGAAACTCCAATGAAATTTTTTTTTTTTTTTATATTATTATTTAATGGTCAAAAATTCACTCCAGCAATTAAATTTATAACCAAATGTGCCATACAAAAAGAGTTAAATGTTTTTTTTTTGCTTTGTTTTTTTACTCTGCATTCAGTTGATTTTTATTTATTTATCTATTTTTTTTTTTTTAAGAGGATACTGAAACTTTGAACACTAAGAGCGAAAAGGTAGGTTCTTTAAAAAAAAATTTTTTAAAAAAAAGAGAAAATTTTAATCATTTTTTTTTCGCATAAAAATCTTTTCTTCCCAACTGTAGGTATGTGAGTACTACTGTAGAGTTAAACAACTTGAACTTTAATGAGACGCCTTGAAAATATGTTAGATGGAAATTACAATAATTCATCATCAAAAATACTAAATGAAAATCACATTCAATATTAAAACCGAGTAATAATATTGAGCGAGAGAAATGTGCTTGCTTTGCTTGGCATAAATTGTCAATTCTTGGTGATGTTTATGACAAAGATAGACGTAATTCAATTTGCATAAGTCTAGATCTCTATTTGGTCATCATATTGCGGCATATTGAAAATCCTGTGCAAATAAATATGTTGTTGCAAAAGGTAGGCGCATTTTGACTGCCTTTTGGAATACTCAGAAGCCACGGTAAGCCAAAATTCTGCAAGTGGTTACAGCTTAAACTGAATTTTCATAGGTGTGTACTTGTAACTAGAAATAAGAATTTGCAGTACATTTCTTAATTGGATAATGTATATTGTCAAGAGAGCCTTGCAGACCCCTGCTGTTGATGTTGTAGACCTCATGACCCCTGGACCACAGTATGAAAAAAAAAAAAAAAAAAAAAAAAAAAAAGAATGCTCAAGAAGACTTACCGAGAGCAATGGCCAATAGGGACAGATGGTGTGAGAGAATTAAGAGAATCTATGCTGTCAGCATGCTGTAATGATGATCTATGTATTTATATGATCATAACATAGCAAAAATGGCACCCTATAGCAAAACCTTTGTTAACACAACAATGTTAAAATGATCTGAGAGAATAAAGCAATTTCCAACATAATAATAGTGTCAAGTTCATCACAATTATCACAATTTCTCAAGGAAGATCACTATTAAATGCTAACAATAGAGTACTTCTCCTTAATTTCTATAAAGAGGATCTAACTCAGCATCAAACTGAATGGCTACTGTATTTCTGGCATATAAGTAAAAGCAAAGTTGTTGACCATAGTCAAGGGTAACCTGAAGGCTCCCTTTTCAATAGCTACTACACTGAGGTGTAAGGGAGGATACTACTCCTTTCCCTGGATTGCTCCACTTTATCCTCGATCCGTACCTTATTTTGATGAGTGTTAAGCAAGGAGACATCAAGTACCATTTTTTGAGTCTTTGATATGAGTTGACCTGGGATGGAACCCTGGTCTCCCAGGCCATTAGCAAACGCTAACCATTATGCTAATGGGCAGGCCAAAAACTTCTGGCATATAAGATGCATTATTTCCAAAAGAATTCTGAGGATGAATACTTACTGCAACTGCATATGTTGAACTCCTACAGACATTCCCATTGGACAAAATAGAATATTTAAATATATTTTCATTTATTTAAATGTTCATCTTATATGCCAGAAAATACAGCAATATTTTTTTTCCAATTCATTATTAGTCACACTACAACAAATTTAATATCAAAATTCATATCAAATTTAAACCAAGAGATAAAAAAAATAAAAACATCAATTTTTTTTCTTGTCTAATTCAGTTCAAAATTATTTGATCAAAACTGCTAATACAATGAAAACTATAGATAAATTTTGGAATGATCATCGAAAAAAAAAAAAAAAACAAAGGAAAAAAAAGATATGTGCACCTGTTGAAGTTCACCGAGATAAAAACTTTTTAGCCATTTCTTTTTTTTTCTAATGATTTGAACTAATTAGACTTTCAAACTCACAATTTTTTCATTTGGAAAAAAAAAAAAAAATCATCTTACATTTTATAAGTTCCTGGGAGAAGAGGAGTCACTTTCTAATTTAATGTAGAATGAACGCTTACTTCTGCAACAAGTATCAAAAATATCCACCACCACCCCCAATCAGATAAGTAAAAGAAAAATATATATAATTATTAAAGATGTCTGGTTAGGTGTCTTTTCAAACACTGTTCCAGAAATGAATTAAAATGTGAAAATGAACTCCATTACAAAATGTAAAATAATTGTTATTAAAAAAGAAAAAAAAAAAAAAGAAGAGAAAATACTGTTGTGAGTTTGAGGGTCTAATTAGTTCAAATCACAAAAAAAAAAATTTCAATAAAATTTTTTTCATGGTGAACTTTGGCAAATACACATATAAAATTTTACCAAAACTTCCTTTATTGTCATAAAGGATAGCCCAGTTGGCTGGGGCTGCAGAATATACCAACTGCGTCTCTGCAGAGGGGTAAGACTCCCCCAATGAGTGTCCTAGATACAAATAATATTTTAAAGATTTATTTGACCCAAGGACAAAACAAATTTATTTAACCCATGGATGGAACCCTAATAGGTATTATCACAGCAAGTCAGAGTAGATCTGGGAGTAATGGCACTGAAAGGGTACTCCACACTCCCCAGAACCATCAGATGCAGTTTTGTGTCATACCCAGAACACCCTTTGGGGAAGGGTTTTTTACCCTTCTGCAAGGGATGCAGTCAATTTATTCAAAGCCCTGCCAACAAGCGGAATTAATTATGTATGGCTCCAGGAAGTCTAGTTTGAGCAAGAAAAAAAAATTTCAAAAAATTGTCAAAATATTTTGGGCAGATGAAAAAAAAGGGTCAGTGTATTCTAAGCCCTCCCAACAGAATGAATGTTCAGTGGAAAAAAAAATTAAGCAAATGATTAAACTTGTGGTGAATTACACTTTTATGGAAATTGTGATTTGTCAAGGTTTGGTTTGGTTTCTTTGTTTAATGGCATATCAACCTTTGTAGGTTATCTAATGTCAAAACTATTGTCCTAGAAGAACAGTAGTGGTACTATTTAACCCATAGCTGGGAGGATAAGGGGGTTCATACCTTTCCCAAAGGTATTCGCCCGAAAGTGAACATAATAGCGAGACTGGAGTACAAACTCGCTTACTACGATTCCACAGTCCATCGCTTTAACGTGATTTGTCAAAGAAATAACAAATTTTCTTTGTAGTGTTATTCTGTACAAACAGCTGCTGAAAAATTAAAATGATAAATAAGAAATTTGATTTTACTTACAGATTTCACCAATCCATTTTCATATGGTTGCATTTTTGCCTTGTTGGAAAGAGAGGCCAAAGAACAATCAAGAAGATCAATCCCTATTTTCACAATTGACTTGCGAAATAGCTGAAGTTCATACATCCCCTCAAATGGAGACCTGTAAAAAAAAAAAAAAAAAAAAAAGAATAATTTTAACTGTTGGGATTACTTTAAAGTGGAAGGAAGAAGAATTTCCAAATTATCATATATCAAACAAAATGTGCCAATAATATCTTTAAGATCTCATCATCATGCCGTGCCACTAGCACAGATATCCCTGACCCTCTCTCACCACTTCTCCCTTTTGTTCATCGCTTCTGGCAGGTCTTCAGGGCTACATCCCGTATCCTCACATAGCTGCTGTATGTATGTTCGAACTGGTCGTCCTGCTTTTGCTCGGTCATATGTGGGGGTCCATAGGAGTACATCACTTATGAGCTCGTCCCTGCTTCTCCAGCAGTGACCTGCACATCTGGTTTGTCTAACTTGGATAGTTTTCGTGATAGGAGGTAGGTGGCCGTATAGTTGGTGCTTTGTGGGGTGTTGCCTCCAGGATTTGTTCAATATTGCTCGCAGCATTTTTGTGTAATTACTGTCTAGCTTCTTCTCCAGCCATTTTGTTAGCGTCCAAGTAGTGCATCCATACAGCAGTATCAACATGACCGCTGCTTGGAAGAAACTGCATTTCATTTTATCAGTCAGGTCTGAAGAAGATCTATTATTAATAATTTTTGCTAGTATTATCCTTCATCTTCCTAATTCTACTTGTTTTGTTAATCATTATTATCAACAATTTTCATGAGTAATATCCCCCATTTTCTTAATTTTACATGTTTTGTCAGTGATTATTATCAATACTTTTGATGAGTATTATCTTCATCTTCCTCATTCTGGTTGCTTTTTATTGCAACTTACTTGAAATTCAAACTGATATCATCCGCTTTGAAGAAGCCTGATTCGACATACCAACTGCTTTACCAACTCAGTTACAAGAGCATGGATGGTATCACAGAAGCACAAACAACACCTATAAAACCACTTAAGACGAGTTGGAGACATTTGTTGCTTTTGTTTTACACACAAGTAGTGGGAAGAGAACTTTTTTGTCTTTTATATGAAGATCTGTTTATTATTATTAATAAAAGATCATCCAGCAACCAGTTTTGCACCGAATCAAAAGTCAACAAAGTAAGCTGAGAGAAATCTACCCAGATATAAGAATGGTATTCCATCCTTAGGTGGATTTAAGGCGAGTCTCTGTGGCATAGTGGTTAATGTACTGGACTACAGCATTGTAGTAAGTAAGATCAAACTCTAATCACTTTAATAAATTCACTTTCAGAATAATACCCTTGGGAAAGGCATGAACCTTCTTACCCCAAACCCAGCTATCAGTTAAATAGTACCACAACAGTTCTTCTATAAAGATGGTTTTGGCATTAAATAGCCCACAAAGGTTGATATGCTATTAAACAAAGAAACTAAACCCAAGGTGGATCTAGTTTTTGTATAGCTACAAGAAAGTATACGATGTTCGATAATTCCAGGAGCAATAGAATTGCCCAACCTTTTTTGCAGAACTCTTTGCAATTGATGTAATCTAGTTGTCCCAGTTCAAATCTAATAAGAGAAATTTCTATTTTTTAGAAATAAAAATAATATCACTTTCTAGTACCATTTACAACATAAGTTTCAAATCTTGACAGGGACAAAAACAAGGGAGATAAGCACGGAAGAGCAATCTTCATATGCACATTGTATAAAGGATTTAGAATAGTGAAATTGTATGAAGGATATACACACTCACAATATATATATATATATATATATATATATATATATATATATAAACATCAAGTAAATAAGGACTGTGAATATCCAAAGAATGAGTGCTCAATGCACGGCTATTTAATACAAAATATATCTGCAAAGCAAAATATATAGTTTTGTTTAAAAAATAAGAAATTTAGAAATAGCATTCCATTTCCATGATAAATTCGTTTCACTTATTAGATGAAATTCAAATCTGACGAGTTTGAATAAGCAAAATAAATTTATTATGGAAATGGAATATTATTCCTAAATTTGTTTTTTTTAAACAAAAGTTATATATATATATATATATATATAAAAAGAGAGAGAGAGAGAGATGTGTAAATATATTCGTGCGCATACAACTTTTTCTTGTTATAAATGAAATTGTCTAATGTACAGTTAAACTCTTGATTTATTTTGTTTGGTGTCCGTTTAAAGGCATATCAACCTTTGTGGGTTATTTAATGTCAAAGTCATCCTTGTAAAAGAACGGCTATTATACTATTTAACCCATATCTAGGAGGATAAGGGAGTTCATATCATTCTCGAGGGCATTAGTCCAAAAGTGAATGTAACAGTGCGACAAGAGTTTGAATTCATTTACTTCGAGGCTGCAGTCCACCACATTACCCATTACACCATTGGAACTCCATCACTTAATTTAATATTGTAAACGAATTTGATGGAAAAATACCTTTCTTAGGTAAGATCATGCTCCTTTTTAATTGTAAAATTCATATTGTTTTTTTTTACTTAAATAAAGATGTTTTCATCTTGTACATGTCTTCCATTAAAATGTAAAAGTAAAAAAATTAAATCTTTAGTTTTGATCTCATCTTGTATATGCACACATATAGACCCAAAGATGACCAACTTTATAAAGACAGAGATATTTTTTAATTTGAAAATTCTTTTCTCTTTTTTTTTCGTAAAAGATTTTATGATGACTTACCTATCCAACCAGGTAATAATTGGCTTCAAAGAGCTGATAATATCACAGACTGCTGTTAAGACAGACACTGATGGTGTCTGTCTGTGAAATTCCATTTTGTTTGAACCAATGTTCTTGTTTGATTCTTCTTCCATATTTTCTTTCTTCAATTCTGCTACAAGACAACGTGCTTTGACACTCAACTGCAACGCCATTGACTGTAAATTCTCAGTCTCAAACCCAAAACGCTGTATAAGAAAACAAAAATAAATATAAGCACACAAAATATCTAACTGATATTCAAACAATGCAACATAACTGCCTCCTGCCATCCAAAAAACAACAACACTGACATATGAAAATATCCTGTTTTTTTCTTCTTCAAAATGTACTGATATGAAGAGTACAGAGGGTCAAAGATAGCTGAGCTGAACACACAGGGGCTAAGGTATAAATCTTCCGTGAATCCCATTTTTCCTTCCTTCTCTCTCGGTCAAAATCTTCCTGGTTATATTATATCCCAGATGACCACGCAAATTCGCATGGTCATATTTCCTTGGCCTGCCACATACACATTGCACATGGACATATTTCCTTTTAGTATCTCACCCATATAAATTCTTATCATCACACCTCTTGCCTGCCACCTGCACAATGCACACTTCCATTTAGTATGCCACCCACATAGAGCATTTTTGCCGAGAACACCTATGTCCTGTTTACTTTAGGCAACAGGTGCATTTCCTGTTATTTTTGTTCCTTGTGTTTGACTTCAGCAGCTTCATCAATAGATGTCAAAGGGATCTTCAAGTCAATATTGCACATTCTGCTGTGCTGCAAATGTCAGACCACACACTGTTGCACTCTACAGATGC
The DNA here is from genome assembly GCA_963585895.1 of Sepioteuthis lessoniana. Classification (NCBI taxonomy): domain Eukaryota; kingdom Metazoa; phylum Mollusca; class Cephalopoda; order Myopsida; family Loliginidae; genus Sepioteuthis; species Sepioteuthis lessoniana. Next base: position 2,729,602 of record OY757937.1, on the reverse strand, counting down.
ATATTAAACTGCATAAGCCCAGAAGATAGGGGTTTCACAAAGGCAAAAAGAAAAGACAACACAAGATTTGAGGGATTGGACTTGCTCACAGATGGGATGGGTGTGTCACCCCAGGACCTTTCTCTAGCTCTGCTCTGCTCTCTTTGTGTGCAGCATGAGGTCAACCAGTCACTTTATCATGACTAGTCACCACTATCTTCCCTGTCTAACTTGTCTCTCTGGCCACTGTCAATGAACTGACTCCCACCAAATAACTCTCACAACTCCCCTAACCAACTGACTACACCCTATATATTACACAGGGATAAATCTTCCTTACTTCCAGACACAGATTATACATTTCAAAAAACTATTTCTCTGAAATAATAATAGTTTCTTTGCACACAGTAATATGATTTCAAATAACTAATAATGATAGTCCTTACCTACAAGTAATTATTATAAATACAAAAAAATTGTATACAAATAGTTTCAAGTTTCTGATTTAACATTGATAATTTTATTTAATAATAATCATTTGTTTGTACAGTTATATGGTTTCACATATCCCTATTCAATACTAACAGTTTTTCAAATAGATCTATTTAACCCATAGATAGGAATCTCACCGGTACTTCCAGTCTAGGTCAAAGTAGACCTGGGAGTAATGGCAATAAAAGAGTGCGACACATTCCCCAGAGCTACAGAACTGGAACCTCACCATCAGATGCAGTTTAGGGTCATATCCAATATACTACTTTGGAGGGGTCACATACAAAAGAGACAAGAAAATTTTTGTTAACTATTTAGATGGGTGGTTTTATTTACAATAAGGCTAACATTTCCCAGTCACAAGCATAACAAGTTTGTTAACAATACTATCAAAGTCAATAATAATAATTAGAGGAGGGCTGAATAATTCATAGGTTGAAAAGTTCACAGGATGACATCAAATCTAATGTTCATGACATTTTTTTTACCAATGGGATCCAAGCACTGCAACACAGATGAAAGTGTATGGACTGCAAATATTGAAAAATAAACCCCATTTGGTCACATTCTATGAGAGTATCTTAATTAGCCATATGCACATTTCAAATGAATTTATAAAAGCTGTTAATGAAAGAATTGCTCATTAAAGAAAAACAAAAAAACAACACACACAAAAAAACAGGTTTTTAATAAAATAAGAAATGAAAAGACCTTTTTTTAAATAATCATATTTTTCTTTTAATGGTTTGGTTTCATTGTTTAATGGCATATCAACCTTTGTGGGTTACTTAATGCCAAAGCCATCCTTGTAGAAGGACAGCTGTGGTGCTATTTAACCCAAAACTAGGGGACAAGAGGGTCCATACCTTCCCCAAGGGTACAAGTCCAAAAGTGAATGGGATAGCATGACTGAAATTCAAACTCACTAACTACACTATGGGGGCACAGTTAAATGATCAAACTAAAAATTCAATTTAGCATAAGTTAAAATTAAATGGTTCCAAATATAGCTATGTATCCCTGACAATTCAATTAAACATCAGTCATTTGTTAACACACAGTTAAATGATCAAACAGTTCTATTTCAAATGATTCAATTTAGTATGTCATTTGTTTGCACACAGTTTAAATGTCAAACAGTTCTATTTGACACATAGATAGGACCCTATCAGGTGCTACTGCTCAGGGCCAGTGTGGACCTGTCAGCAATGGCAATAAAGGGGTACTCCGCATTCCCCAAATATCCAACATTACTGGAGCCTCACCATCAGATTGTTTGGTGTCATATCCCGGACACTCATTAAGAAGTCTTATCCCCCTGCAGATATGCATTCAGTGTATTCTACAGCCCTAGCCGCCTGGGCTGCCATCTGATAGTGAAACTTCAATCCAGAAATTTTGGCAGATGTAGAGTACTTCTTCATTGCCATTACTCCCAGGTCCACTCTGACTCAGAGTGGTAATACCTGTTAGGGTCCTGAATTATACCCCATGTTAACAAAATATTGCAAAACTTTTGACTCACTCTAGTATTATGGCAAACATCTATTTCCTAGGAAATTCATTTTTTTTTAATTGTCAGATATGGGGGAGTGAACTTGGGTTAATAATCAATTTAAATTTCTGCAAATTATAATCCCCAACCTACGACTCCTGCTACTTGACTGCTTTTTAACACTTGACTGAACTTGAAGAATTCATTCTTTAAATCTCATTATTTCCTTCATTAAATTCTTCAGCAACTGAAAATCAAGTAGAAATGCAGAAAGTTTTTAGTCTTACAAGCAATAAAAAAAAAATTCTCACTTATAGGACATACTTCTCTGCAAAAGATACCAATCACTTTAGTAAAAGTCATTTCCAATGCATTTTCAGAATAAAAATCATTTCCAATGAGTTTTGATAGTAAAAATAATTTCCAATGCATTTTTATTATAAAAATAATTTCTAATGAGTTTTCATTGTAAAAATCATTTTCAATGCATTTTTTATAGTAAAAATCATTTCCAATGCATTTTTATAGTAAAAATCATTTTCAATGCATTTTTTATAGTAAAAATCATTTCCAATGCATTTTTATAGTAAAATCATTTCTAATGCATTTTTATAGTAAAAACCATTTTCAATGCATTTTTTTTTTACTGCATTTGTCTGGACTTTTAAAATAAATTCTAAAATTGAATAAAAATAAAAAAATTTAAAAAAAAAAAAGGTATGAAAATGCAAGACAAAAACCATTTAATGTTCTAGTTTCAGATTTAGATCCAGAACTTCATCAATAAAAAAATGAAAGCATAAAATAAATTTTACTCCTAATTTAGATCTTTTAAAAAATTCTTCATAATTGATTTTTTTCACAATATCCTTTAATTTTACAATTTAAGATTTATTTTGAATAAATTTTACAGAATTTCTTTGAATCCAGTATTGGAAAAAAAAAAGCTGACAAAAATTTTTTAAGACACAGTACTTAGGACAATTTATGACCCCTTGATATTTGCTAGGGTATCCATTATCATCAAATGCTGCATTTTTTTTCTCTTGTAGACTTCTTTTTGATGATAATTTCCAGTTTTCTTATAATTTAAAAGGAAAACATCAATTGATAAATAATGGCAATTCAATTTCTTTGTAATATTGCAAACTGACAGTCCACAATCATTGTAAGCCATAATTTGACCTTTTTTTCCAATTCAGACAACTGATTACTAGTCCACAGGAGTACATCACTTATGAGATCACCCCTACTTCTCCAGCAGTGTCCCATGTGTCTGGTTCATCTAATTTGGATAGTTTTCGTGATGGGTGGTGGAGTGCTTTGTGGAGTGCTGCCTCCATGACTTGTTCAATATCACTTGCAGCAATTCTTGTGTAGTTGCCGTCAAGCTTTTTCTCCATTCATTTAGTTAGTGTCCATGTAGTGTATCCATATAGCAGTATTGACACGACCGCTGCTTGGAAGAAACTGCACTTCATTTTATCAGTCAGGTCTGACTTCCATATGACCGATAGCCTATCGATAGCTGTCCATACCTTTGCTAGCCGTGTGTTGATGTCTACCTTGGTTGATGAGACACTGCTCCCTAGGTAGGTGAACTTGCCAACTAGTTTCAGAGAGCTACCATTTTGGAGATGTCACCTGTTTGATTAAAGCACATATATTTCTTCTTGTGTGCATTGACAAGAAGGCCCATGCCTGCAGCGGCTCGTTCTAGACTATGTAGCAGGGATCGGCTCGGACAGGTGCATTTGCCAGAAGTGCTATATCATCGGTGTAGTTGGCGTCAGTAATTGTCTTTGCGGGGTACCTTCTTCTTTCTTTTGTTTGCTTGAAACCGTTTTCTTTGATTTTATTGATAGATGTTCTAAACACATAGTCTAGACAGATGATAAAGAGGTATGGGACTAATGTGTCTTCTTGCAGTACACCTGCTACAATGTCAAAGTAGTCTGTGTCTCACTCCGGAGAACACTTCCTATACACCAATATACCTGTTGATAAATGCATTGAACGCCTGCATAACTACCTTCGAAAATCTAACACCACATTTCCTCTACCTATCTCTAAATTGATTAAAATTTGTACCTTATGTACCTCACATTGCTACTTCAAACACAACAACACATTTTATAAACAAAAATTTGGTTTACCAATGGGATCTCCTCTTAGCGGAGTTCTTGCTTGCATTTATTTAGAATTCTTAGAATCTGGTCCCTTTAAACATATTATACCCAACACTGCACATTACTTCAGATATATTGACAACATACTATTTATCTATCCTCAAGATCTTGACTTAAATAGCATCACTGATAAACTGAACAATGTTGAACTTTCCTTAAAGTTCACACATGAACTTGAATATAACTGCACCCTACCTTTTCTGGACATTTTACTTATTAGGAATATCAACAAACTAGAATTTAAGGTTTATCGTAAGCCCACCTGTAAAAACGACCACATTCACTTTTATTCACACCACAACAACAATACTAAAAGAGGTATCATCATAGGTTTTTACCTCAGAGCTCTACGCATTTGTTCCTCAAAATATTTAAACGATGAATTCATCCACATAGAAAACTCCTTCCTCAACCTACAGTACCCCAAATCCTTTATACATTATGCTAAATCTAAAGCCCTCAAAATCCACAACAAGAATCAATCTCAAACTAATATCTACTCAATATCTGATAAAACTAGTTCCTCCCAAAGATACATAACTTTGCCAAACAATTCTTCTTCTCACAGCATAACAAACAACTTAAATAAACTCAATATCAAAACTACTTTTCTACCTTCTAAAACAATCCGTGAATTAGTACACTCCAGCCCTCAATGTAACATATTTTCTGACGCCGGTGTTTATTGCATCCCTTGTAAGGATTGTAAACTAAAATACATCAGTGAAACATCCCGAAACCTTCATATTCATTTGAAAGAGACATAAGAATTGGCAACTCAAACAACGCATTACTCCTACACACTTCTCAACATAATCATAACATTGACTTCAACTCTGCTAAGATGCTTACTTACATCCATAATAAAAATCTTAGACGAATTTTCGAAGCCGCAGCTATCTCATTCCTCAGTTCCCTAAATACTCGTCCTGGCTTTTATAATATTTCTCCTTACTTAAGCAAACACATTTTAAACAGTTAAACTTAGTTAATATTTTCCGTATATCTCATAATTTCCATGCTTTTTATTCTTCTTTTGTTCTTTCTTTCTTTTCTTCCTTCTGTCTCGTAATCTTTCTTGCTAAACAACGTACATAATTCTATACAATATTCCTAATAAGTCAAATGACGTAATTTAAACATTAAACGCTGATTTGCCAGTTAAACAGCCAACTTTTTCTTACTATACATATTTACCCGTAGGTTTTTGTATTTCACATTTCTAATCATCCATCGTTAACTTAAAATTATTAATATCACCCCTCATGGTCCTGATGATGTTTCAGTAGAACCGAAACGCTATAGTGTCGACCCGTTAATAAATCATTCCTTCCACTTGGATCGTTGTTATCAGTTTTTCTACACACTTCCTATGTGTACCTAAATGATTGAATTTTTGTTAAAATTTGTAGCAATAATAAAAAATGATTCAGTTTTTTTTCGATTGTTTTTTGTTCAATACTGTAGCTCTTTATACTTCAATTTAAAACTTCCATATTTCTTTGGACCCTTCAAGGTCTTGGTGGAGCCAGCTGATTTGCCTCAGATGATTCCGTTCCTGCTACAGAAAAGTTGTCTTGTAGATGTTAAAGGGGACATGCATAAATATGCTTGTCAGATTTGACTTCAGAGACGATTGGTTTAAAAATGTATTCAAAATCTGCTTTCACACTTATTTGAAACAGACCATGGATAATTTGATTAAAAAATAATCATTAGGCAACACATTTAAGTTGCCATAATTTGATCACAAAACTGCTTTTCTGACATACATTTTATATATGATATGTAATTTAAATGTACTTGTCACACATCAATTTAAAACCAATCTCAATAATAATTTAAAAAGGTTATGATAATTATTCATCATCATGTCACGCTGATAGCACGGATATCCCTGACCCTCTCTGGCCACTCCTCCCTATCGTTCATCGCCCTAGGTAGGTCTTCAGGACAACATCCCGTATCCTCACATAGCTGCTGAATGTATGTTCGTGCTGCTTTTACACGGCCATGTGTGGGGGTCCATAAGAGTACATCTCTTATGAGTTCGTCCCTGCTTCTCTAGCAGTGTCCTGCATGTCTGGTTCGTCTAACTTGAATAGTTTTCGTGATAGGAGGCAGGTGGCCGTACAGTTGGTGTCTTGTGAGGTGTTGCCGCCAGGACTTGTTCAAGATTGCACACAGCATTCTTGTGTAATTGCCGTCTAGCTTCTTCTCCAGCCATTTTGTTAGCGTCCATGTAGTGCACACTTGAAACCATACAACTATGTGCAAATTATTCGTATTAGACATGAATACTTGAATCATGCAACTATGTGCAAAATATTTATATTAGATAGGAATACCTAATATCATAACTGTGTGGAAAACCTCTTAAACAATTACACAAAAATGTAAATATCAATGTACAATGAATGCAATTCCCTAACATCTAGGCAATAAAATCATATTTACCAACCCCTCCGCTTGGACAGGATATGACACAAGGTCAATTTTTAAGCAGAGTTTAACAGGTTTGAAATCAGAGTTTTCCTTCTCCTAGACTAGTTGCCTCACAAAGGCTGAAGAAGATAGTTTGCCCTACTATTTACCCATAGCTGGAGGGAGAATATTTGGATTCATACCTTTCCCAAGGGTATTAGTGCTATGTGAAATGCAATCAGTCAGGTCCAGGATTTGAACTCTTGTCGCCGTGTCCATATCCTGCGACGATAACCATTACACCACGGGCACCTCCCAAACATCTAGGCAATAAATAAAATAAGCCAAGACAAGTTGAAATGCCATTAAAATCAATCAACCAATCACCTTTTTCTGGCAAGATTTATATCAGAACAATACAATATTCGACTTAATTTGGCATATGGTTGGTTGATTCTGTTTGATGGCATATCAACCAATCTAAAGGTATCTAATGCCAAATCCTGTTTATAAATCTGTGAACAAATAGTCTGTAAAGTAACATTATTTTTAATTAAGCTAGATCTTATTTGCTTGCACAGTTAAATGGTTCCAAGACTTGCCATGTAATACTAATAAGATAATTTATAATCAGGAATTTGTTTGAATAAAGTTAAATGATTTTAAGTCTAGAAAATGAATGCAAATTTCTATTTGACCCATAGTTGAGATCTTAGCAGGTACTACCACTCCAAGTCAGAGTACTTCACATTCCCCAAAGCTTCAGAAGTAGAGCTTCACCATCAGATACAGTTTAGTGTCACATCCAGGACACACGTTAGGAGAGGGGGGGGCTTACCCCTCAGCAGAGATGCATCTGGCATATTCTACAGCCCCAGTTGACGGGGTTCATTAATTTGACGTAGGTTTAAGTGGTTAATTTTTGTATGTTTGGCTTGGTTTGGTTTTATGGCACATCAATCATTGTAGGTTATTCAATGCCAAATACATTTTTTATACATAAACAGTTCTATTTCAAACAATTCAGTTTAGTATAAGTATAGTTGTTTGTTTACACACAGTTAAATGTCTAAACAGTTTAGTTCTATTTGACACATAGATAGGAGCCAATCAGGTGCTACTATTTCAGAGCAAAGTGGACCTGGGAGTAATGGTAATAAAGGGGTACTCCACATTCCACAATGCTCCAGTATAATGAGAGCCTCATTATCAGATTGTTTAGTGTCATATCCAGAACACTTTTTTTTTGGGGGGGAGGGGGGGTCTGTGTATTCTACAGCCCCAGCCAACTGGGTCATTAAGTTGTTAGAATAACAAAAATTTATCCCCAACATTCACTGTTTAGATAAATACAGCTTGAATTGTGCTACTTTTTGAACGTACCTCATGTGTATCGAGGCGATGAGCAGTTCCATATAATCTATTGCAATCTCATTATTATTGACGGCTTACTTTTTTTTTCTTTTAAATTGTTGTTGCTTAGCAGAAGTTCTCTTATGTCTCTTCAGAAATAGTCAGCTCGACACTTTTGCCCAGGGACAAAGATACCCAAAAATTGTTTCCTTTGCTAATGATGAAGACATTTTTTATCCTTATGGCAAAGATATGATGTGTCTTTGAATTGAATAATATCAAATGATCCTGGATGTCTCTCTCTGGGTAATCTAATGACATGACCCCCCAATGATTATGCACAGGTATTCCATATGGGTTGTTCCTTCCTTTCTTTCTTTTACACCGCTCTTTCTCTCTCTCTAATATATATATATATATATATATATATATATATATATATATATATATATATATATATACACACACACACACACTAGCTGTAATCATGCAAATTCTACAAAATGTGTTCTTCAATTCAATAAATTTCTTAATTTTCATTGAGACCAGATCAAACGGAACACTTTGATAAGTTAAGATAACTATTATAACTTATTTTTTAAAAATGAACAAATAAAAGATATTTTCATATTTTTCAAAGAAAAAAAAGTTAAAGAAGAAAAAAAAAAAAAAAAAAAAAAAGATTTACCAGTGCAAAGAGCAGTCCAATCGATTCAAGGATGAGTTCTTGGTGGCCAATTTTGGTAACATTGAGTTTTTCCAGGTCAAAATGTGAAAGCAGGAAGAGTTTCTTTCCATCGATGCCATTATTCAAGAAATAATGGGCATATGGAAGCATAACATCATCAAGACCTGAAAAGAAAAAAAAAAAAAATGGGATAATAATAGAAAGAAATTTGGTCTTATTATATAGATGGTTTGTCCAGAAGATAATCAAACCATTTTGATATCTCAACATTCTTATATTGACAACATTGATGACACAAGATAAGATTGATTAATAAATTCTTGTACATTTCATTTCAGGCATTTTGTGTGTGTGTGTATACGGTTTGATTTCTTTAATGGTATATCAACTTTTTGGGGTTATTTATAGCCAAAGCCATCCTTATGGAAAGATAATAATGCATTGCTTCAGGAATATAAAGAGGTTCATGCCTTTCCCAAAGGTATTAAGCTGAAACAAGCCAAAAAAATTTTTTTAAATAACTGGAGTTTCTTCATGGCCTCCATCAAGTCCAGACCTTAATCCCCTTAAGCTATATAGTGCATTTTAGGCAACAAAACAAATGCAACTTCCCATTCAAATATTGGTTCGCTTAAGACTGCTATAGAGAAAGAATGGAATAAAATGTCTGAAGAATCTATTTTGAAGTCATAAAAATCATTTCAAAATAGAAAAAAAAAATGGTGGCCATATTAAGTAAATTTACTGTTTTCTGTCTATCTTTTTATTTATTTATTTTTTTATTAAAATTAATCTTGCTTTATAATAGAGTGACATTTGTTATACGAGAATATTCCTAATTTTGCTTCCGTACCCTCTGTGTGAGTGTGTGTGTGTATATATATATATATATATATATATATACACACACATACTCACACAGACTGAATACAAGAAATTTGTTAAAAGTGCTAGTAATTTGAAAAAAATTATTCCAACCAACTAAAATAAAGAAAATCTTGAAAAACAGTTTTTTTGTCTATCCTCTATGGATGGTCAAATGACTTCATGTAAATTTACTATGCATAATTAGACACAAGATAAGATTTTAATGTAAAAAAATTTAAATCAAACGTAAGAAAAAAATTTGCTTTTCACTGAGAAAGAGAAGCTCTCATTAAACGGAATCTCTCAGAATATCCAGTGGGGAGGCTATGAAGCTGTAAGTCATAGCTTTATTATCAAAATTCCAAACTTGAAAAGAAAAATTATTATTCACAGTAGCAAAGATATTTCCCCTCTTCTGGATGCAAGTATTTAATATTCTAATGTAAAAAAAAAAAAAAAAAATATTTTATTAAATTAGAAAGATTAACAAAACTAAATATAAAAAGATTACACTTTCATTTCATTCTAATTGATATCCACATAAAAATCATACAAAAAAACTGCTTTTAATGGTTTTATTAAAAAAGAGAAAAAAAGAAAAAAGAGAAAAAAAATTTTTTTTTAATTGTATTACTATTAATACTAAATTACCATATTAATCTTATTTGAAACAGAGGGAGTATAATTGAAGGATAGAATAGCTTGATTGCTAGTTCTTTCCATCACTCCCACCTTTTGTGGCAACAACAATGGAGCAATAACATCCACAATAAACTCTTCCAAATACAGCCCACCTTAGGAGAGTGGAGACCAGCATCGAGAAAATCAAGAAGAGAACAAGTTGTTATATCCCGATTGCGAATTGGTCATACAAGGCTTACTCACTCTTTCATTTTGAAACAGGAATCACAACCAGTGTTTAACCTGCCAGACAATTTGCACAGTTAAACACATTCTTATAGAATGAAGAACTTTCGCTGTTATCAGAAAGCGATTTTTCAAAGTAAATAACTTAACTGATCTGTTCGAGAACATCAAAATAGATGACATTCTGTCCTTCTTGAGAGAGACAGAGTTGTACCAAAAAATATGACAACTTAAAACTGGTTAATCTTGTGCAAACAAATGAAATCCTGCTAATAGAAAATTCTACCTACCTTAATATTCGTTTTGAAATCTTTGGTTGAATATATATGTATATATAGACAGAATTTGGCGTTGAATGACCGACAAAGGTTGATATGCCATAAAACCCAAACAAACAACCAACCCACCTTTTGTGAGATGAAGCTTGATGATTTTTATCAATAAGGGTTTTCGGACTATTGTCTTCATCTTTGATATTTCCTTAACATTTCAGCCAATATGTCCTCCAACTTCTTCAGGTGTTTGTTGAACTCGGGAACCTACATGGAACTTCGAACTATGTCCTTTATTGAATCGATGAGGATTGCCTGTTCTGATTTGGTTAGCCATAACTGGGTACAAGTGTTAAGTATTCCTGTATTGTTATTAGCCTGCAGTCAGGATTGAACCTGCAACCTCCAGATGATTGTCTCCTTAGAAGCTTAGGGAACAAACACCTATAATCATTATGCTACATGTACTGCTGGATTCAATAAAGGACGTAGTTCGAAATTCCGTGTTGGTTCCCGAGTTCGACAAACACCTGAAAAAAGCTGGAGGACATATCGGCTGAAACATTGTGGAAATAACAAAGATGAAGACAATAGTCTGAAAACCCTTAATGATAAAAAAACCCACCTTTCGTTGCTAAATTTTCTTAATTCAACTAAATTAGACAGGAATGAATAATACTATAGTTATTTCATTTTGTTAATGGATTTCTTTTAAGATTTATTGACAGGGTTTTTGCTCCCATTTATCAAAAGAAAATCAAACAATTAAAAATCCATAATACCAAGCAAATTAAAATAAAATTTTTGAGATCAATATGCAAATTAGCTTTCTTGTTCTCACTGTAAACCGCTATTGGGTGGTTTATATATAAATACAATTGCACGCTATTAGTATGTACATAAAGCCAAAACTATTAATCATATTGACTGGACATTAGCATGATGGTTAGAGTGTTCACCAATGGCCCGGGAAACCTGGGTTCAATCCCAAGTCATACCAAAGACTCAAAAAATGGTATTTGATGCTTCCTTGCTTAACACTCAGCAATATAAGGTATGGATCAAGGGTAAAGTGGAGAAATATCAGGGAAAGGAGTAGCGCCTTCCCTTACACCTTTGTGTAGTAGCTGTCAAAAAGGGAGCCTTCAGGTCACCCTCGACTACAGTCGCCAACTTTACTTTTACTTACTTATTAATCATATCAAACAATTTTCTTTGTAATTGAAAATGATTATGGAGAATGTGACAAAAATAATTAAGGGAAGTGTGATGTCAGTGGTGACATAATTTTGGTTGCAGACACATAAGATTTCGTTAAACATTATTAAGTAGGTTTACAGTTTTTCAAACTGAAGAAGTACAGCCAGTGTATTTTACAGCCAATGGTACACTAAGAAATTTTTAACTTTTTTTTTTTACTACACGAAATGATATAAATACCCATCTAGAAGCACCATATTTAACACCTTAAAAGATGCACTTAAAAAAAAAAAAAAAAAAAAAAAAAAAAGGTCCCAGAAAAATCACCCAGTATCATCTTTTGGTTACTGGAATTCTAGAGCTGCAGTGACTGTTGAATTACAAACATCTCCCCACAATCTAAACAGGGTGACAATTGCTTCAATACCAATGACAACTTTTTTCTAAGATAACAATGTAAAACTTATCAATACTTCATATAAAATATGACAAGTCAGGAAAAAAAATTTAGTGACCAAACTTAACTATGCATGTAACTAAACAAACTTATTAAGGTTTTTAAATATAAAATACATTGGGATTTGATAAGGATCTGAAGATATTAGGATTCGATAAGGATCTGAATACATCTTGCAGAGAATCACAAATGTCAGGTAAAACCCCTTCATCGACCATTTGTAGTTTAAACTGTTTTTCTTTAATGCCAGCTCAAATCAGGTGCATTTTATAAACCGCAAAATCTAATCTTATTTTATGGTTTTGATTTTTCTGTTCAATAGCATTTCAACCTTCATGGGTGATTTAATACCAAAGCCATCCGCGGAGAAGAAAATTAAAGGATGTGATGCTTAACCATTAACATATTAAGGTTTTTAAATGTAATATACTGGAATTCTATTGGTTTGGTTTGGTTTTATGGCATATCAACCATTCAAGGTTATTCATTGCCAAATCATCTTTATACATATACACGGCGTCTCAATATACATGGGACCTGGGTGACTGTTAATAACTCTACTAATGTGTTCTTTTTTGTTTCAGATTTGAAAATAGCAAACTATTAATCCTTGATCACAATGACTGGGACAAGAGAGGAAAAAATATTTTGTGTCACTACTTATTTGGACACAAAATCATTCAAAACAATCTCAAAATAGATGCAACCCATTAATATGATAATGATTTATTACTGAGACAAGAAACTAAAAAAAAAAAAAAAAATAGCATGTCCTGGAAGCTAATATAATAACAATTAAACATTGATTTGACGTCTCTAGCTGAAAGGATGCATTTTTTATAGAATACATTCCAAATAACTGCCGTTGGGCTTATTTCAGTTATAAATCATTATCATATTAATGGGTTGCATCTATTTTGAGACAACCTGTACATTAAATACATACAATTTGTAAACATTTTGTTGATAACATTTTTAAATGAACCTGAGCTCATTTTTTTGCACACAGTTAAATTATTTCAAGTATTGTTATCTAATACAAATAATTCTATTTATTATTAATCATTTGTTTGCACACAGTTAAATAGATATACATGATATGTAAGGGATTAATTTGTCAGTAATTTATTTTCAAATCAGAGTTTATTTAAACCGGACATTGGCCTAGCGGTTAGAGTGTTCGCCAATGGCCCGGGAGACCTGGGTTCAATCCCAGGTCGAGTCATACCAAAGACTCAAAAAATGGTACTTGATGCCTCCGTGCTTAACACTCAGCATTATATGGTACGGATCAAGGGTAAAGTAGAGCAATCCAGGGAAGGAGTAGCGCCCTCCCCTACACCTTCGTGTAGTAGCTATCGAAAAGGGAGCCTTCGGGTTACCCTCGACTATGGTCGCCAACTTATTGTTTTTATACATTTAAGTGGCTTCAATTATTGCTATATAACACTTATAATACTATTTCAACATTACTCATTTGTTTGCACACAGTTAAATGATTCCAAATATTACTATATATCACTAACAATTCAATTAAACATCACTCATTTGTTTATACACAGTTAAATGATCAAACAGTTCTATTACAAATAATTCAATTTAGCATAAGTCATTTGTTTGCACTCAGGTTAAATGTCAGTTTTATTTGACCGATAGATACAACCTTATCAGGTGGTACCATTCCAGGCCAGAGTGGCCCTGGGAGCAATGACAATGAAGGGGTACTCTGCATTCCTCAAAGTTCCAGTATCACCATCAGATTGTTTAATGTTATATATCAGGACACTCACGGGGGCGGGGTTCTTACTCTTCTGTAGAGATGCAGTCGGTGTATTCTATAGTCCCAGCCAACTGGGCTGAAGATTAGATAAGGATATGAATATGAAACATTAAAAATTACCTGATACTGAAGAGGGCTATGAATGTCAGGCAAAAAAACCTTCAGCTGACATTCATAGTTTAAACCCATTCATTTCTTTTTCGGATACCTGCCCAAATTGAGACGAGTCTTATAAGTCATCAAATACTCTAGTTTTGTTATTTAATTCATTGAATATATTCCTAATTGTTTTGGAATTTCTTACAATGATTTATTTTCTTGACATTTTGATGAGTGATGTTCAATGTTGAATTTAGTGGCTAAAATAACATTTACTGAATTCAGTTTTTCTAAGATTATCTTTCTTGGTATTTGTTTTTTGGTTATCACTAAAATCTTGAAACAAAAGCATATAAAATACATTCTATGGATTTATACAAATTAGAAAAATAACCCAAATGATGTCAAAAACCACAGAATTCAACAGACCAGTGGAAAATTATCATCCCAATCAGATCTTCTATAATCCGACAAAATCCACAGGAGCTTCATCAGATAACCATTATTATAAAAACATTTAAAGAAAAAAAAAAAAAAGTATTTTCTCGATGTTAACCAAATACTGACATCTATCATTCCTTAACTAACCAGTTACTTTCTCTTGGATGCATCTTCAAATCAGACATCATAACAGTCATTCTCTAAGATCAGTGCTTCTCAAACAACAAAATGTTGTATACTGTCAGGATATTTTCTCAATGAGCCATAGACCAGTACCATGTTTTTACAATAGACCAAGAACCAGTACGAAATTTACCCAATGGGCCAAGGCCCAGTACCATATTTACCCAATGGGCTACAGACCAGTACCATGTTTTCCCAATGGACCAAAGACCAGTACCATGTTTTCCCAATGGACCAAGAACCAGTACCATATTTTCCCAATGGACCAAGAACCAGTACCATATTTTCCCAATGGACCAAGAACCAGTACAATATTTTCCCAATGGATCAAGGACCAGTACCATATTTACCCAATGGACCAAAGACCAGTACCATATTTTCCCAATGGACCAAGAACCAGTACCATATTTTCCCAATGGACCAAGAACCAGTACCATATTTACCCAATGGATCAAAGACCAGTACCATATTTTCCCAATGGACCAAGAACCAGTACCATATTTTCCCAATGGACCAAGAACCAGTACCATATTTACCCAATGGATCAAAGACCAGTACCATATTTTCCCAATGGACCAAAGACCAGTACCATGTTTTCCCAATGGACCAAAGACCAGTACCATGTTTTCCCAATTGACTAAAGACCAGTACCATATTTTCCCAATGGACCAAAGACCAGTACCATATTTTCCCAATGGACCAAGAACCAGTACCATATTTTCCCAATGGACCAAGAACCAGTACAATATTTTCCCAATGGATCAAGGACCAGTACCATATTTTCCCAATGGACCAAAGACTAGTACCATATTTATGCTATTTGATTTTTCATCAAATTATGAGCATTTTGAGAGAAGACCCCATGGTAATCAAGACACCATGGTGCAATGTCTAACATGGTTCACTGCAATAATGTTGAACACAAGTTTAAGCTCCAGTTTCACAATTACATTCACATTCAGACTGTTATTCTTCAACAAGGATGGCATCAAATAACCCATGAAGGGTGATATACCATTGAACAAGAAAACCAAACCAACCAAGTATTTCTACCCATTCTATCACAGTATGTGAAAAGAATATCAAACAATATATGAAAATTTCATGCTTTTTCATTTTTACATGTTTTATATATATATATATATATATATATATATATATATAATGATAATGTGAAACTAGAAACTCGCCACATACCAGCAGTTGATAATTTGCATACCAGCATCAATATATGTACCACCACTTTGAGAAGTGTTGGTCTAAAGTACATTACTAGAGTCTTTAGATATTTACTAGAATGTTTAAAAAAAAAAAAAAAAAAAAAAAAAAAAGAAAAGAAAAACACTTGTGACTCAAAAACAAAATATTTCAATTATTTCTTTTAATCAAAAGACTGTTCTAACAACCGACATAAGATTTTAGGGCAAAAACATTTTCATTTTATTCCCAAACCCAATAATTTCATAGATAATTATCATGTAGTTAACATCATTAAGTATTCAGGGACTGAAATTAATCCAGCTACACATGTCGTTATTTGTCTGGCGATACAACACAAAGAAATTGCCAAAAAAATTTGGCATACATTTAGCTTGTGGTTAGAGCACTGAATAGGAATGCCAGAGGTTCTAGTTCAATACTCATAAGTATATTCATTTTATCAGATCTACTTTTGGTTTGGTTGGCTTTTATGACATATCAACCCTTGTGGGTTATTTGAAGCCAAATCTTTATAAATATATATGAAATTTATATGATTTGTTAACAACATTTTTAGAAAAGTCTAAGCTCATTCTTTTGCACACAGTAAAATGGTTGCAAGTATTGCTATGTATCACTAACAATTCAATTAAATATCAGTCATTTGTTTACACAGAGTTAAATGATCGAACAGTTCTCTTTCAAACAATTCAATTTAGCATGGAGTTATTTGTTTACACTCAGTTTAAATGTCAAACAGTTCTATTTGATCCATAGATAAGATCCTATCAGGTGCTACCACTCTGAGCCAGAGTCGACTTGGAAACAATGGCAATGAAGGGGTGCTCCATATTCAAAGTTCCAGGACTGGAGCCTCACAATCAGATTGTTTCAGGTCATATCCAGGACACTTGTTGGAGAGGCCTAACCCCTCTGAGATGATGCAGTCGGTATAGTCTAAGCTCCATCTGACAGGGCTTTTATTTTTGGTAGAAACATCTTGCACCATATGAATTGCAAGTAAGCTTCTTTTAATAGTGTCCTAATTCACACTTATTTCATATAACAAATAAAACGTCTATATAATAATATAAATAATTATTATTATTATTATTATTATTATCATCATAACTGATTATTAATCATTATTATTATCATAACTGATTATTAATCATTATTATCATCATTTGACTCCTTGTAAAATTTTCACATCATTTCTATCTGGCGTTTTTTTTTGTTTTTTTTTACTGGATTCTTTTCAGATCTCCAAGACTCTTCTCGGTATCTGGGTCAATTTTAGCAACTCTGTGGTTTCTATTCTTCCTCTTATCTCCGATTCATCCAGTATCTTTTCCAGGTTCTTGATGACCATTCCAAGGGCTCTGATTACAACTGGTATCACTGTTACCTTCATATTCCACAGCCTTTTCAATTCTCTAGCAAGGTCTAGGTTTTTCTCCAGTTTTTAGCCTTCCTTCACTTTCACTCTGCAGTCTACAGGTTGGTTGGTTGAGTTTTATGGCATACCAACCTTTGTAGGTTATTTAATGCCAAATCTATTTTCATACAAATAATCAGTTCTATTTCAAACTTAGCATGGGTACATAGAATAATCAGTTCTATTTCAGTTTAGCATGAGTACATAGAAATAGTTTTGACAATTTAACTATTTCAAGCTATTCAGTTTAGTCAAACAGTTCTAATTCAAACAATTCAGTTTAGTATAAGTATAGTTTTGTCCACACAGAGTTAAATGTCAAAACTATTCTATTTCAAGCAATTCAGTTTAGCATAAGTACACAGTTTAGACCTATTTGACCCAAAGATAGGACCCTATCAGGTATTACCACTCCAGGCCAGAGTGAACCTGGGAGCAATGGCACTGAAGAGGTACTCTGCATTCCCCAAAGCTCCAGCATTACTGGAGCCTCACCATCAGATTGTTTGGTGTCATATCCAAGACACTCGTTGAGGAGATCTTACCCCTCTGCAAAGATGCATTCAGTGTATTCTACAGCCCCAGCCAACTAGGCAATATTATCTACAAACATCATAAAATTCACTAGATGACAAGTTCTTTTCTTCTTGTTAATTAACTCAAGGTCCGGCCTTTTCACCCGGATTTGATAATCCATTTGTATCTCAAAGTCCCAGAAATTCTAAGCACTTAATTTCAAAAGATAGATTCTGGTTTCTGCATAAACCATTTGTCAGTAGGATCAAATTTTAATCTTTTGCATAATTCCCAGTGGATCACCTTTCCCACCCAGTCATGTCTAGCTTTGTAATCTTTTTAAGCCAGTTTGCTTCATTCATTTATGTGATTATTATTTTTTTTTTTTAGAGAGCTCTGAATAACAAAATAACCAAAAAAGTAAATTATATACTCAAGAAAATATGTGAAGTCCAAAATTTGGTTGATTGATTTGATTTGAATTGGTTTCTTTGTTTAATGGCATATCAACTTTCATGGGTTATTTAATGCTAAACCCATCCTTGTAGAAGAACAGTAGAGGTACTATTTAACCCATGATCGGTGAGGTGGGTGGGGATGAGAGACTTCATATTGACCTAATGAGTAGAGTGTTCGCCAATGGTCCAGGAGACTGATGTTCAATCCCAGGTTGACTCAAAAAAATGATACTTGATGCTACCTTGTTTAACACTCAGCATTATAAGGTAAGGATCAAGGGTAAAGTGGAGCAATCTAGGGAAAGGAGTAGCGCCCTCCCCTACACCGTGGTAAGGTAGCTATTGAAAAGGGAGCCTTCAGGTCATCCTCGACTACGATCGCCAACTTTACTTTATTAGTCTAAAAGTGAACATAATAGTCCAACTAAATCCACTCACTACGATGCTATGGCATGGTATCTGTTACACCATGGTGACTCTTCACCCACTAAAACATGATATAAAGTTTCATTCTGTACACGCATCAAAAGAATTTTTTTTTTTAAACCAGGAATGAAACATCATGTACCGAGAGGAGAAAAATTATTAGGAATTATTACAAAATTCGACAACAAATTGGGTTACCAAAATTATGAACAAATGTTGGGGGGGGTCCTTGTTGTGCTAGACTAATATCCTTGGGAAAGGTATGAACCCCCTTATCAACGTAACTGAGGGTTGAAAAGTACTACTACTTTTCTTCTACAGGGATGGTATTAGCATTAAATACCTCACAAAGGTTGATATGCCATTAAAAAACAAAGAAAGAATGAATATACTGGATTTCACCAATCAGACATCAGCAAAATGCAGCTGTTTTCCACTTCAAACTTAGTCTCTTTTACGTTCACCAAATCTTGCCACTTCACATGGGCTTATCACGTTCTCTTCCATAAAACAAGTCACACCTCTTGCGTCCTTTTCTTCTTCTGGTTTACACGTGCTGGTAGCAGAGAGAGCACACCTTCTCTTTCTTCGAGGTAAGATTGTTCGTGGCATTACTATTACAAGACTAGACTAATATCCTTGGGAAAGGTATGAACCCCCTTATCAATGTAACTGAGGGTTGAATAGTACTACTACTTTTCTTCTACAAGGATGGTATTAGCATAAAATACCTCACAAAGGTTGATATGCCATTAAAAACAAAGAAAGAATGAATATATTGGATTTATATGTATGACTGTAGTAATAGTCCAAAAATCAGAACACCCATTTCTATATAGTAAGTCCAAAAAGATAGGCTGAAAAGTGAAAAGTTTATGTGATGACACCATATCTGCTGTTGATGACTTTTTTGACCAATGGAATCCAAGCACTGCAACACCAGTCAAAGAAGTCTGTGGATGGCATTGTTGAATAATACATTTTATTTGATCACATTTCAAGAGATCATTATGGTATACCAATTAACTTTTCAGCAGATCCTCATATTTTTCAACCAATTTTTTTTTCTTGTTTACATAGTTTTAATAAACAATACCAGATAACATTCATTTTGATTACATCATGTGTTATACAATATGAATGAAATGCATATGGAACCACCATTCCCGTATCATTACGTAACATCAAGAAACGGCTACTGTAAACACATAATATCAACAGCCAAAAGTAAACGCATTTTTTTTTTAAATCACAAACTGCATACTAAAAATGAAGATGAATGTCCAATGTAATCTCTGCTCTTAATTGATCTGGCATGTATATATATATATATATATATATATATATAAAAAATTCTTTTAAATACCCAGTACGGTGGCAAAAGCTGCTAGGTAGCGCCAGTACTGCCTTGAGCCACCAAAACTTATCATCCCTGTTTGGCGGCTGATGAAGGCAGGGTATCGCACATGCTTTCACACGTAGGATAAGAAAAAAAAAATGTGTTATACCACAGGATGACAGCTATGCTGTTACTGCAAAAAGTAAGATGACTCGGTATAAAGAAAGCAGCTGATATATGACTTGGAAAAGTCACACACCTGCACAGAAAATCCATTATAGGCTTCCTGTGATAAAGGTACTATTTACCAACCCCTCCGCTTGGGCAGGATATGACACAAGGTCAATTTTTAAGCGGAGTTTAACAGGTTTGAATTCAGAGTTTTCCTTCTCCTAGACTAGTTGCCTCACCAAGGCTGAAGAACCTAGTCCATCCTACTATTTACCCATAGCTGGAGGGAGAATAAGGGGGTTCATACCTTTCCCAAGGGTATTTGCCCAAAAGTGAACGTAATAGTGCGACTGGAGTACGAACTCGCGTACTACGATTCCGCAGTTCATCGCTTTAACCATTACACCATGAGGACACCCCTGTGATAAAGGTTGGTTGTTTTGTTTTACAGCGTATCAACCCTTTTCATGTCATTTAACACTGAATTAAATTTCAAACAATTCAGTTTTGTATAAGTATAGTTTTTGTTTACAAACAGTTAAATGTCAAAACAGTTCTATTGCAAACAATTCAGTTTAGCATGAGTACACAGTTTAGTTCTATTTGACGCATAGATAGGACCCTATCAGGTGCTTCCACTCCGTCTTGTGATAGAGGCTGACTAATGAATGCAGTATCATGTGATAGGAACAACAGAAAAGACTTAGAAATAGTTCACTAATTGCTATTGACTCTCAGGGAACTCTACATTTGGCTCTTGCTTTGGTCGGTATGCACTCAACTGCTGCTTCTATGTGGGCAGTAACAAAGTTTTTATATTTGTCATAGCAAGTGTCTCTTTCAGATGTCTCCTGAATAATATCAAACTTGTTTCTTACAGTTACTGCATATTGATTTCTTATATCACCAATGGCAAGTGAGGACTGATTGTGAAGATATACCTGTCCATTTTTTTAGGGGGGGGATTTCTGTATAGATTCAGGTGAAACTTTGCTGTGACAATTCTGTGATTGGTAGATACTTTTTCAAAAGGAGAGTATTCTTCACAGTTCAAAGTACTGTTTATCCCCTTCTTAGAGAGAGAGAGAGAGACTGCCATTTCTTTACAGGCAGTGGTTATTTCTTCAATCCAGAAAAATGCATGTGGCTCCTCAGACCAACTTCACCCTAATCCTGCTCCACATGACAAAAGCAAAAAAAAAAAAAAAAAATGGTCTTTCTGGCCACAGACCCACATATTTTGTCACAGAACTAAGACAAATTACTAGTAGCAGAGGAAGATTTATAATATATATATATATAAAATTTTATATCATTGTTTTATAATCACTTTATATCATTGACTAGAATAATTTTTTTTAGTCTTGTAGTAGTAATGCCACGAACAATCTTACCTCGAAGAAACAGAAGGTGATGCCTCTTCCAATAACACTTCTAATGAAGACCAAGTGACTATACTGTCATGAAGAAGCACACGGCACAAAAGACCACCTCTCGAATGTTTCATGTGTGATCATAGGATCAGGGAGGAGTGTAGTAGTAATGCCATGAACAATCTTATCTCGAAGAAACAGAAGGTGTGCTCTCTCTGCTACCGGCACGCAGAAACCAGAAGAAGAAAAGGACGCAAGAGGTGTGACTTGTTTTATGGAGGAGAACGTGATAAGCCCACATGAAGTGGCAAGATTTGGTGAACATAAAAGAGAATAAGTTTGAAGTGGAAAAGATCTGCATTTTACTGATGTCTGATTGGTGAACATCCATCAGTTCATTTTGCAAGTTAAGTGAGTTGACTAGCACCCAACAGGTTGAGTCCTCTTCAACTAGACTTCTGAAACCAACTAGAAGTCTCCTCCAAATTTTAAGATCCTTTTCTGTTATAAACCTTATTCCCTTCATTTGTAAATATCGACGATTGACTTTTGAAGTGTTGGTTAAAAGGCACGTAAATTTTATATTCATTTCAATCATTCTTAAAACGATATTCCCATGGTATTGCACAAGATTTCTTTACATTATATATATATATAAAATTAACTTAAATCGCAAGTCGGAAATCTCCTACTAAAGTTTCACCTTAACGGATCATCAGGAAGTCTAATCCCGACCGGGATTAGACTTCCTGATGATCCGTTAAGGTGAAACTTTAGTAGGAGATTTCCGACTCGCGATTTAAGTTAATTTTATAATTGGCTCCATATAATTGGCAGTGATTCGAAATATTTTTATCTCTTGTTCCTGGCGGGATTTTTTTTTTCTTTTTTCCTGGTAACTGTGAATGCTGGTAGATATTAGATTAGTAAATATATATATATACTAAAGAATTTATCTGAAGATTGCACGAGACAAGTACATACAGGAAACTCCAAGTAATGTCAAGCAAATAAAATTGTTGAGCAAATGGCTTTACACTGGAAAAGGCAAGAAGCAGACGATACCCCACACAAACTATCATAGACATGGACTATGCTGATGACATAGCACTTCTGGCAAATACACCCACCCAGGCCGAATCCCTGCTGCATAGTCTGGAGCAGGCAGCAGTTGTCCAAGGCCTCCATGTCAATGCAGACAAAACGGAGTACATGTGCTTTAATCAAAATCAAAGAGGAGACATCTCCATACTAAAAAGATGGTTAACTGAAACTAGTGGACAAATTCACCAACCTTGGAAGCAGCATCCCATCTACAAAAAATGACATCAATACACGACTTGCAAAAGCATGGTCAGCTATCGATAGGTTATCAGTCATATGGAAGTCAGACTTATTCGATAAAAACACAATTTTTTCAAAGCAATGGTCATGTCCATATTACTATATGGATGCACCACATGGACGCTAAGTGTATAGAAAAAAAGCTTGATGGCAATCGCACAAGAATGCAACAAACTATATTGAATAAATCCTAGAAGCAAAATCCCACAAAGCAGCTGTTCGACCACCAACCTCCCATCTCTAAAACCATCCAAATCAGATGAACAAGACATGCATGACACTGCTGGAGGAGTAAGGACAAACTTATAAGTGACATTCTCCAATGGACCCCATCACACAAAAGTTGGACGACTAGCTAAAACTTATCTACAACCGTTATGTATAGACACGAATATACAGTGTAACACGGATATAAGAGATTTATTCTCCGGTCCCGACAACTCTCTTATATCCGGGTTACACTGTACATACATAGAAACATGCACATATATACATACATAAATATATGGAAACACACACATAAATATGTGTGCAAGCATACACACACACATAGTGGTCTGAAACACAGTCTAACGTAAATTTGGATGGGTTTCGATCCCAGCTTCGAGCGTCCTGCGTGTCTAGCCACACTGAAGAGTTCTGATAGAACAAAACTGTCTGTGGATGACACATATATATATATATATATATATATATATATATATATATATATATATATATATATATATAGGCAGCATTTCTTCGTTAATGCAAATTTCATTAAACATAATAGACATTTTATGCCTACATATTTTCTTCTGGATCCGTTCGAATTCCCGTATTACTTTTATCGTATTCGGGGGGGGGGGATTGATTTAGGTATTGTCCATAGTTGTATGTATCCCTAGTACTTTCTGCCCGACTTTGGGCCATCACCAGGGGAGAATCTATTACAAAAGTGATGTAACTTTTGTTTTAGCAAATTACTACTGTGTAAGGACGTCTTTGCTGTTGGAGATTATGGCGTTTGCTTTTAAATGTAATTCTGTAAATAGTGCCAGTAGCTAAAGACATTTAAGTACATTAGCACTGGTTTGAAAATTAATTCTATTAAGTGCTGGTTGCAGGTTTCTAATATATAGTGCTTCGAGAATCTGAAGAATTAATTTTCAAACCAGTGCTAATGTACTTAAATGTCTTTAGCTACTGGCACTATTTACAGAATTACATTTAAAAGCAAATGCCATAATCTTCAACAGCAAAGATGTCCTTACACAGTAGTAATTTGCTAAAACAAAAGTTACATCCCTTTTGTAATAGATTCTCCCCTGATGATGGCCCAAAGTCGGGCGGAAAGTACTAGGGATACATACAACTATGGACAATACATAAATCAACCCCCCCCCCCGAATACGATAAAAGTAATACGGGAATTCGAACGGATCCAGAAGAAAATATGTAGGCATAAAATGTCTATTATGTTTAATGAAATTTGCATAAACAAAGAAATGCTGCCTATATATATATATATATATATATATATATATATATATATATATATTACACACACACACAAACACACAGGTTTTGAAGCTGGGAACTGTTCCAACTGAGAAGGTCACAAATTACATTAAAAAAATTCATCAATTAAATAAAATATTGGACAACACCCAATGATTACTGGATCCAACATTTACTAAAGAAAAAGCCAAGATTATATTAGCCAATATGTTACGTTAAAAATAATAAAACTCAAGATACTAGTCTAAATAAGGTGCCAAGAGATACCTAAAAGCCACCGGATTCGAAATACACTTAAAGGACATTGTATACCATCTCAGTTGTAATGTTCATTTATACCCACAATGTAGAATGGGAATATTTTGAAGTATAAGAAAAAAATTAATACCATGAATCTCCAACTCATTTAGTTTCATCAAGGAAGAAGGTGAAGAAAATCACAGTAAGAAATCAATGAAAACAGCCATCTTAGATATATTAAATGGTTTTATTCACCTCTGGTTACAAGTTGGGTTGAACCACAACATAAATACTTTCTGGAGAGATTTATGACATTGGTTGATTCAGCTTAGTTTTTTTGGGGGGGTGTTAGTCAAGGCCAGTGCATACTACTCCTGATCTGGGGGGCGAGGAAAGCAGAAAGACAGGTTTTATATATTTTCCATGAATACTACTTTATGAAAATTGACATGTAGTAGTAGGTCAGAGGCTCCATATAATAGATTCAGAGGGTGTGGGGGCATATCATAGATTTGGGCGGTGGATGTTGGGGTGCATGAGACATTAGCACTAGCCCTGGTGTTAGTAACAGTCATCCTTATCCTTCTACCAGCCAACCTGGCCAACAGAATAAACAGATTGTA
Organism: Sepioteuthis lessoniana; assembly: GCA_963585895.1. Classification (NCBI taxonomy): domain Eukaryota; kingdom Metazoa; phylum Mollusca; class Cephalopoda; order Myopsida; family Loliginidae; genus Sepioteuthis; species Sepioteuthis lessoniana. The sequence continues at coordinate 2,704,188 of OY757937.1, read as the reverse complement.
ATGTTAAGAATTAAGGGTCTGGATGAAAAGTTGTTGAGGTCTTCCTCGTAGTCTAAGGTGAAAGAGATTTATCAGACTTACAAGGAAGCCAGATTTGACATAAATTCATCTTATAGTAGGGGGCGGTCACACAATGACCATCACAAAAAAGATTTGATGCCCTTAGCATATACCTTTTGGAGCACCTCAGGTGCTTAGCAATAAATTTAGCCTTGTTAAGCAGTTATTGCCTGGGGAGTGGAGAAAGCTTCCTCCCCAGGAGACCAGGGTATCAACTTACAATTACCTATTTAGAGTCTTACCTGTTGGTAGGTGGAAGGGGAAATGTCTTAGAGAAATTTCAGCAAGTCTTAAATAATGCTTAATGGTTAAATCCATCTTGGCAAAAATGGAGGTAAGTCTGCTGCTATTAGGAATGCTTCAATTAATTTTGGAGAGTGGGAATAATAAAACTAACAGCTTAAAATAACTTCTCAAGTTAAAACTAATCTGACTACCCCTTCACTCTTAACTGTCTTGCTAAAAAGCATGGCTTACAGGGAAAACCTTTTCTCTACCATTAATTAAAACCATGGGTAAACACATTTACTTTCTATCACAGTAGAGTGAAAAAAAAGATATTTGTTACTTCAATAAATTTTACTACCAATCTATTTGCTTATCTCCCAATGGTGTAAAACATTTAAAATCATGTATAAATACATTTGCTTTCTTTGGCAGAAAAAGACATTTTTTTACCTACTGATCAAGTCAGGGCTCTAAACTAACTTTTTTTATCACTATCTTGGAAAACAATTTTAACCGAATGGAAAATCTAAATATTTTTGGGGGTTATTTTGGAGGGGGGTGTCTTACCTTGTTATCTATAGTTTATTAGTAATATGATAAAAGCACTTATTTTCTGCATTTTTGAAACTTATCAAATAAATTAATTTTTCATAAATAAATAAAACTTGATTATAAAAAATAAATAGATAAAAATATAAAACAAATGAAATATAACATCATGACACGGCCCATTAAAGAGAAAAGTGACGCATAAAAGAATCTGCGGACATTGTAATAAGAAACTTAGAGAAAATAGGTTGGTTGGTTGGGTTTTATGGCATATCAACCTTTGTAGGTTATCTAATGCCAAATCCATTTTTATGTAAATAATCTGTTTTATTTAAAACAATTCAGTTTAGCATAAGTACACAGTTTAATTGTCAAAAACATTTCTATTTCAAACTATTCAAGCAGTTATATGTAACAATTCAGTTAAGTGTAAATACAGTTTTAATGTCAAAAAATGTTTCTATTTCAAATAATTCAGTTAAGCATAAGCACGCAGTTTAAATCTAAGTACAGTTAAATTGTCAAAAACATTTCTATTTCAAACAATTCAGTTTAGCATAAGTATGCTGTTAGTTCTATTTAACCCATAGATAGGGCCCTATCAGGTGCTACCACTCCGGGCCAGAGTGGACCTGGGAGTGATGGCAATGAAGGGGTACTCCGCATTCCCCAAAGCTCCAGCATTGCTGGAACCTCACCATCAGATTGTTTAGTGTCATATCCAGGACACTTGTTGGGGGGGGGTCTTTTCCTCTGCAGAGGTGCAGTAGGTGTATTCTACAGCCCCAGCTGACTGGGCAAGGGAAAATAGGAAAAGTAGTGATAAACAAAAAATAAGTTATATTTTTTAGGACTTATTTTTTCTTTTAAATGATATTTTGGTCAAAAACAGTTTTCTCTAAATTGTTTTGGATATTTTTCATCAGAAGAAAAAAAAATCATTTTTGGTTATGTGGTATTATTACTATTATTAAGGAAAAAAAAAAAAAAAAAATCACAAATATAAAAAAAAAAAAAAAAAATTCTTCTATTGTATTATGGAGATTAAAAAGTATGTCAGCATAGAGAAGTACTACCATCTTTAACCCACTGTGAAAGAAAAAAAAAAAACTTTCACAAATTTGGATGCAAAAAAAAATATTACTTCAGAATAATGTAAAATTCACTAAAATATTCATCCTTTTATAGTCAGTAATACTTATTTCAATTTCTTTTAAAAAAACAAATATTCAAGCACCCTAGAACAATGAAACAAAAATCAAACTCAAAAAAGGAAAAATTACTGGGAATCATGACTGAAATTAATATAACAAGAGAAAATTTCTCATCAAAATTACACCTACATATTTACCGATCCTTTATTTAGCAACCCAAAAAGAAACAAAAAAACAATTCAGTGATAAGGTGTGCTAGTCAGAAAAGCGGAAGCAAGAGATGGCAGGTGAGAGTTAACTGCTGAAACAGAAGCTACAAGATTTTTTTTAAAGACAAGTTACCCAACCCACCTGTTTAGGAGATGAAGCCAATTTTCCAACCCCTTGTGGAATGGAATTTCTTTTTGTTTCTACACTTTTCAGAGACAAGTAAATAATCTTTCTTTACCCATTCATTAATGAGTAATGCCTTGTGTTGCCATAACAACAGAATTTCCCATTATTCTGTGCTAGATCCTGCTGCTTAACCAATAATTCATCACCTATTTTATATACGAGATGAGCTGCAAAAGTAAAGTTGGCGACTACAGTTGAGGGTGATCCAAAGGTTCCCTTTTCAATAGCTACAATACCGAGGTGTAGGGGAGGGAGCTACTCCATTCCTTGGATTACCCCACTTTACCCTTGATCCGTACCTTATAATGCTGAGTGTTAGGCAAGGAGGTATCAAGTACCATTTTTTGAGTCTTTGATTGTACTCTAGTCTCCTGAACTGTCGGCAAACACTTTATCCATTAGACCAATGATTGCAAAAGTAAGTAAAAAGTAAAGTTGGCGACCATAGTCGAGGGTAACCCAAAGGCTCCCTTTTCGATAGCTACTACACCAAGGTGTAGGGGAGGGCGCTACTCCTTCCCTGGATTGCTCTACTTTACCCTTGATCTGTACCTTATAATGCTGAGTGTTAAGCAAGGAGGCATCAAGTACCATTTTTTGAGTCTTTGGTATGACTCGACCTGGGATTGAACCCAGGTCTCCCGGGCCATTAGCGAACACTCTAACTGCTAGGCCAATGTCCGGTAATAAATAATTGCAAAAGTAATGTCACCTATTTATTTCCAAAGGAAAAATAACAGAAGCAGGAATCATAACATTATTAGTCCAGGTTAAAGGCGTGGTAAGGACAACTCAAAGCGAAATATTTTTATATCTTATTTTTCTGATGTAGGTATCATTGGGGAATGAGAAATGTTTTCGTAAAAAAAAAAAAAGACGAATTTTTTTTTGTTCTCCAATGATACCAGCATCAGAAAAATAAGGTCTAAAAAAGTTTAGTTTCATATTACACTTATACTTTTAACCTGGGTATTTGGGATAGAGCAAGTTTTCAACTATAAAACACTATTTTTTTTCCATTGGCGCCACCAAAGGCAATGCCTTTTCACCAGCCTGAAAGCTGCTCTCATAAGAGAGTCACTCCAAAACTAATGCTTCTTATTTTATTATGTAGATGGTATGGTAGTAGAAGTTGTAGCTTTCATGTAAATAAGAGGGTTGGCTGAAGAGTTTAGAGGCTGAACAAGATACTCTCAAGGAATGAGGTTTATTTTTCAACATAGTCCTTATGGTTCACACATTTCTTTCAGAGTTACAGTGCTTGGTAAAAATGTCTTCAACAGCAGATATGATATCAACCTATAAACTTTTTAGTCCAACTTAGTAAATAGGAGGCTCAAATTCCAAGCAACCTGCAAGAAGAATATATTTGAAGTTCCATTTTTGAAAAATGCCTCACCTAATTCCATCCCTCTGACTGCCAACTCTTTATTTTCAATGTATTATCATCATTATTATTATATAAAAAAAAGTTGTTCTCCGTATTTATTAACAATTAACCATTAAAGAGAAGAATACAGTATTTTGTAGTAGGCTTGAAATATACTGACTGCATTCCCTTCTTCAGTATATTTCACCAACCCAACTCAAAAAAGGGATGTCTTGGGTATGATACTAAACTGCATATGATAGAGAGGTGTCAGCTCTAGAGATCTAAAGTATATGATGGAGAGATTGGTTGCTTGGCTTTTATGGCATATCAACCTTTGTAGGTTATTTAATGCCAAATTCATTTTTATACAAATAGTTCTATTTCAAACAATTCAGTATAGCATGATTACATAGTTTCTCAAAAACATTTCTATTTCAAGCTATTCAGTTTAGTCAAACAGTCCTAATTCAAACAATTCAGTTTAGCATAAGTATACAGTTTAATTCTATTTAACCCATAGATTTTGAAACATCTAGGTACAAAATAACCCGAGATGGGTTGACATGCCATTAAAATCAATCAATCAATAATACAGAGCAAGATGAAAAAAAAATCATTGAGATTTTTTTTTAAGTTTTTATAATCAACTTTCAGAAAAGATGGAGGAGACAGGAGTAAATGTGTAGGGAGAAGAGACTTCATACAATCAAAAGGGGCCACAACTGTAGCTTTGTTCAAAAATATATTCATATAAAAAGATCCTCTATGAACCAATTCAAAAAAGAAAAGAAAAAAAAAAACTATAAAATATTTCAATGGTACATGTGTTGATTAGTTGCAATTGTTAGAAAATTTAAGCTTTCTTACAGCTAAGAAAAAAAAAAAAATTACAATATGGCTTTAATTAGCAAAATTAGGACAAAAAAAAAATCAGATAAAAAAAAAAAAAATGATTCTGAAGTCTGTGAAACTAGCAAATATTAAAAATAAGTTCCATATTAAATTAAGTTTTCTTGGTAAAAAAAAAAAAAAAAAAAAAAAAAAACTTGTGGTGTGGGTTGTTCATTCTGCCTTCATATCAGTCCTAACAACATACAAAAAGTTAAAAGGCATATTACATATAGTAGTGTCTTTGAAAATAAATAAAACTTACATTATTCCCACTTAGATATAGTTGATATTTCACAGGAGCAAACAATATCTTTTTGTTTAATGTGTGACACTTGGGTGGGGGGAATACATGTTAGCAAGGAGAGATTTACCTAATTGTGGGCTCAAGGCCAAACTCATTAGTGAGCTCCATGACCCACAAGCTGAAAACCACAGTAGGTCTATACTTACTGTACAGAGGCCCTAATGATTATGAACATTACATAATGAAATACCCAGTGTATACTTGAAACAAGGTTATAATCTGGCACACTGCATGTAAAATTAGTTTCCGTGGGCCTCCAGATACCTGTGAGCCCTTGGCCAATGACCTACTATGCATTACAAGTAATTCTAGCTTCGCATGTTAAATATATGAAATATCTACATATTTCATGCAAAACAGCAAATTAGATAATTGAAATAATTCTAAACTATAATGAATAAGTGTGTTGACTAAGAAAATATATGTTGGGGCGATTCCAAAGTTCTGCAATATTTTATAAAATGCCAATTTGCAATATCTTCATCACATGACAAAAGCAGTTAAAGTTGTGGTAGGTACCCACTGTGGTTGGTGGTATTATGGTTTGGTGGGTTTTATGGCATATCAACCTTTGTAGGTTATTTAACACCAAATCCATTTTTATGTAAATAATCTGTTCTATTGAAAACAATTCAGTTTAGCATAAGTATACAGTTTAATTGTCAAAAACATTTCTACCTCAAACTATTCAAGCAGTTATATGTAAAAATTTAGTTTAGTGTAAGTACAGTTTCAATTTCAAAAACAGTTCAATTTCAAATAATTCAGTTAAGCATAAGCATGCAGTTTAAATCTAAGTACAGTTAAATTGTCAAAAACATTTCTATTTCAAGCTATTCAGTTTAGCATAGACATGTTGTTAGTTCTTATCAGGGGCTACCACTCTGGGACAGAGTGGACCTGGGAGCGATGGCAATGAAGGGGTACTCCGCATTCCCCAAAGCTCCAGCATTGCTGGAACCTCACCATCAGATTGTTTAGTGTCATATCCAGGACACTCATTGGGGGGAGGTCTTACCACTCTGCAGAGAAGCAGTAGGTGTATTCTACAGCCCCAGCTGACTGGGCAAGGTGGTATTATGCTAGTTGATGAATTGACACATTATGCATTGTTTCACAGTGTGTGTATGATTTGAAAGCCATACAGATGAATGTGTAATATAGTCTAATTCGGTAACTTATGTTGAAGTTCAAACGAGATCTCATTGCCACAAAAGTGACAAAAAAAAAAAAAAAAAAAAAAAGTGTCAAACAGAAGATGAAGGAGGAATTAATCACAAAACACTAACAAGATGGTTCAAGAAATTTTGCTCATCTTGTAAGAATCTAAATGATCAAAATAATGTCAGCTTAAAACTGTGGATGTTGAGACTATGCCCGAAGCCAAAGAAGTGAATATTGGGACGAGTCAAAAGTTTTGCAATATTTTATTATTATGTGCTAGGTACTTACTGTGGTTGGCAGGGTTAGTGTGCCCACATATTGTGCATCACTTCACTATGTGTGATTTGAAAGTCACAGATAAATATGCAATTTTGTCTAATTCAAGAACTTAAGTTTTACAAGTTCAAACTGGGCCATAAAGCCACATGTTTTGCATGAAATATGTAGATAGTTCATATATTTAACATGCTGGGCATTTTCGCTGATTGGTCAGCGGACTGTCTGGCATGGATCCCAGACAGTCAATGCTCCCTGGTAGACTTGAGGCCAAAAGGCCCCCAGCTTTGGCTGGGTCACCTTTGGGTGAACAAGATGTAGCATTGACACCTTTGTTCTCCTTGTACAGCACTGAACCTTGAATTAGGCATACATGCCTGGACCCAGATTTGGGTCCATGTCCAGCTAGGCTCATCTGACCCACATTGCACAAAGTGGGTCGATGACCAGCATACTCAAGCAGGGCTCAAGCCTCGGTTCGTGCTTGACCTTCCCCTCCCCTAAATCGCCCTTCGGGTCATTGACCTTGTGTCAATTCCTGTCTGGTGGGATGCAGAGACAAATATTGGGCCACAGAAACAATCAAAAACATTTATTGTGTAGAAAGTGAAGTACAGTAATCAGATGGTTGGAAAAAAATTTCATTCAGGTAGCAAGAACCTTGAAGATCAGACAAGGTCAAGTAGGTCTAAAAGCATAGATTTCAAAGCCGTGCTTCAACCCATAGAAGCAAATCCAGTGAGTAGCACTCTGAGAGTATCGGGAGAGCTCAGCATCTCACAGTCCAGTATAGTTTGTCATCTTCACAATCTCAGCAAAAGTATTCATAGCTGCTGAATTGTGCTTCGTGTTACTAAAATATTGCAAAACTTTTGACTCACCCAAGTAAAATATATTTTATGCAAAACAGCAAATAAGATTATAAAGATAACAATTTTATGCTATAATGGATAACAAGTGTTGGTTGGTTGGTTTCTTTATTTAATGGCATATCAGCCTTTGTAGGTTATTTAATGCCAAAGCCATACTCCTAGAAGAACAGTAGTGGTACTATTTAACCCATAGCTGGGAGGATAAGGGGGTTCATACCTTTCCCAAGAATATTTGCCCGAAAGCAAATGTAATAGCGCGACTGGAGTACGAACTCGCTTACGATTCCACAGTCCATTTAATTTTTTTTTTAAACAAATATACCAGGATTTTATTATTTTGATTGGAACATTAAAGAATCAAAACAGATATCATTAGGTAATATACATTACTAAAGGTTAGGGAATTGCCTTCACTGTACATTCATATTTACATTTGTTGTGTATTTGTTACTTAAGAGGGTTTTTTTTTGCAGACGGTTCTACTGAATAAATAATTTTTAAACAGATCTCTTTAACCCGTAATTGGGACTCTAACAAGTATTACCATGCCAGGACAGAGTGGACCTGGGAGTTATAGTAATAAAGGGATACTTTACACTCCTCAGATCTTCAAAATTGGAGCCTCACAATCAGATGTTGTTTTGTGTCATATACAGTGCACCCCTTTGGTGCAGGGGTCCTACACCTCCGCTGGGGAACAGAACATATTCTAAGCTCAACCAACACAAGATCCAAATTTTCAATACCACAGGGGATAAAAATTTTACTAAATCATGGTGATAATGTACCAAAAATTCAATCGAAGGGCTTCCTTGCTTAACTTAAAAAATGTCTGTTCTTTAGCCAAATTCAAAGACTGATATCAATCAGCAGTTTAAAGAGATCATTTTGTTTTGTCTTTTTAAAGATTTATCCTAAGCTGTGGCCAAATTGGCCATCACTCAACAAAGTGATAGAACGAAATTAGATGTTTTAAATGATTGGAGATTTAAGGCCGAGTGAAGATGAGAATATCAAAGTGTTGATGAACAAAGAGAATCCAAAAAAGATACTTATTGACCTTGGATATGTCATAAGCTGTTAGGAGACAAGTACACAGGGGAGACAGATTGTCAGGAGACGAGCACATGGAGGAGACAGATTGTCGGGAGACATGAACACAGGGAGGAGACAGATCGTCGGGAGACATGAACACAGGGAGGAGACAGATCGTCGGGAGACATGAACACAGGGAGGAGACAGATCGTCGGGAGACATGAACACAGGGAGGAGACAGATCGTCGGGAGACATGAACACAGGGAGGAGACAGATCGTCGGGAGACATGAACACAGGGAGGAGACAGATCGTCGGGAGACATGAACACACAGGGGAGACAAGCACGGAGGAGTGGGTTTGTTCTATATTTCAGCTGTCTTTGTATACTGTTGTCAAGTTTGTCTAAATTTCTGAAATGAGGAATTGCTGTTTATACAGGTCAGAATGACCACTCAAGTAGGTCAAGCATAGGAGATGAACACAATAGGGGAGTTGTTAAAGATAGATTATTGATCAGAAGAATCAATAATACCAACTGATTGCACTTCAAGTAATGAAAAAAAATGCTGAGGTTCTACATGGACACAGAATGACTTTAGGTTTAAAATGGTAAAGAGGTTCTAGTTGGAATCACATTGCAAGTCACAAGTTCAATCCCTGGTCCCAGGTTTAGCAAAAAATAAAGTGACATCTAAAATAAAAAACAAGCCACATGCATAATAATTTCCAAAAATGTTTCCCAATTTTGCCACCAAAATCTCATGGCACTGAATATACCAGAATCCACCATGCTAGTCAGTAGCAGTCCAGTAGTCCAAGAAGACAGATATTAGATTTTCTACACTGAACCAAAAATATCAGTTCCAAACTTCCCAACAAAAACCAAGTTTTATCATCAAAAGAATATATATGAAAAAGAAAAAACAATTTGGAAGATCATACTGATATTTTTCACCAGAATGCGAATGATTTTATTGATACAAATAAATCTACTTTAAAGAAGGAGAAATGTAAATTACATAAACATCAAAATACATAATTTTAAAATTTATCTGTATCGCTATAAAAAAAAAAATGATTTTAGTCAGTTACGTTTATTCTTTGCTGTTTTTGCCTTTTGGTACTTCAAATTCTACGAGCATCGAATTTGGCAATAAAATAATTTACATTCATGTTAGATCTCTTGTGAAATATGTCAATCTGATTTTCCAAATTGTTTTTTTTTCTTTTTTTAAATTCCATTTGATACTAATCCTAACCTTACAAGGTCATATATAACAAACATGTCAATTTGATTTTCTCAGATTGACTTTTTCGTGCGTGTGTGTGTGTGTGTGAATGTATATGTGTGTAATACATAAGTTAAGAGTTGTAGTTAAGCTAATATTTCAAAGTTTTGTTCACACTATCATCTGGAAACTAATAAAACTGAATTTCTCTGCCTATTTAGAGAACACATATGCCAAATAAAAACTAATATGATTAAATGGAATAAAACCGAGATGTATAATAGAATAATACATGTTTTTTCTTTTTACCAGCTCATTGGTCTAGTGGATAGAGTGTTTGCCAATGGTTCGGGAGACCTGGGTTCTATCCCAGGTCGTGTCATACCAAAGACTTTAAAAATGGTACTTGATACCTCCTTGCTTAACACTGAGCAATATAAGGTACATATCAAGGGTAAAGTAGAGCAATCCAGGGAAAGGAGTAGTACCCTCCCCTACACCTCGGTGTAGTCGCTATTGAAAAGGGAGCCTTCTGGTTGCCCTCGACTACGGTCACCAACTTTACTTACTTTTACATATAGTTTCTTTATTTTAATGGCATATCAACCTTTGAGGGTTATTTAATGTCAAAGCCATCTTTATAGAAGAACAGCAGGGATACTATTTAACCCATAGCTGGGCAAATAATTCCATTTTCTCTTTAATTGTTGAATCAAAATCTTGCTACAGAAATAGCATTGAAATTGGATATTTTCTCTTGAGTTTGTGATAATAGATTTCACTAACTTGCAACCTCATACTTGAAGGCCATGAGTTGAATGCTCTGAGAAACCAATTTAAATCCTGTCATTCAAATCGTTAAAAAGAATAAAAGTTAAATGTTCTGTAAGTAACATTAAAAAAATTCTACCCAATCCGACTTGTAACCAAGCGTAGAAGGGATCTGTAAGTAAAGATTCAAAAATCTATGTTAGACGCACCCAAATGCAGACCCCCCAATTAAGGATAAGTGATTTCTTTAGGTGAAGTTTTTAGATTTCTAAATTCCCAGAACAAGAAAAGTATTCAATTCCTCCTGCATACACATAGTTTCATTATAAATCCGGCCATAAGACGAAGAGATAAGATCCAGTAAAAGAGGATCCTTATGATATTAAATGTAGCTAAGTTTTTTTTATCAGTTATACTAAGTTTTTAAACATTTTAGTACATGTTTATTTGCATTACTTATATAATGTGACCAAAACAGTTCAAGCTAAAGTAGGTACTGCTGTAGTTAGTAATGTCATGATAGTTGGTGTGCTAACATATTGTACATTGCTTCACTTCAGTCTAATTTTTATGCTTTTAGCAAACAGAGTAATTTTTATGCTTTACAAACTGAGTGATTTCTATACAAGCAATCTTTGTTTTATAGGCTGAGCAATTTTTATGTTTTATGAACTGAGCAATAACACCACAGAAGCAACTAAACAGTCGTTATACAAAAGGCAAAGGCATAATTGGTTTGGTTTTATGTCATATCAACCATTATGGGTTATTTAATGCCAAATCCTTATTATACATATATATTAGATATATGATTTGTAAACTTAAGTCAACAAAGTTAATTAGTTACAAGTATTCTTATGTATCACTAACAATCAAATTAAACATCAGTCATTTGTTTGCACAGTTAAGTGATCAAATATGTATTTTTCGAACAATTCAATTTAACATAAGTCATTCGTTTGCACATAGATAGGACCTGGCGATGCCTGTGGTGTAATGGTTATCGTCATAGGAAATGGACACGGTAATACGAGTTCAAATCCTGGACAAGGTTGATTGCATTTCACATAGCACTAATACCCTCGGGAAAGGTATGAATCCAATTATTCTACCTCCAGCTTTGGGTAAATAGTAGGACAGACTAGGTTCTTCAGCCTTGGTGAGGCAACTAGTCTAGGAGAAGGAAAACTCTGAATTCAAACCTGTTAAACTCCGCTTAAAAAAAAATTGACCTTGTGTCATATTCTGCCCAAGCGGAGGAGTTGGTAAATATGGATAGGACTCTTATCAGGTGCTACCACTCCAGGAGAGAGTGGACTTAGGAGCAATGGCTATGGAGGGGTATTCCACATCCCCCAAAGCTCCATTATTGGAGCCTCACCATCAGATTGTTTAGTGTCATATCTAGGACACTCATTAAGGGTGAGGGGGATGCAGTCAGCATATTCTACAGCTCCATCCCTAGCTGACAGGGCTAAAAGTAGATCTGACTATAGTAACAAGATGTTTCAAGAAATTTTGCTTGGGTCGCAAGAATCTGAATGTTCAGGCTAGATCAGGCTGGCCTAAAACTAAATTCCAAGGTCATGCTCCAAGCCATACAGGCAAACTCTGAAAGTATCAGGCAAGCTTGGCATTCCAATGTCATCTGTCACTTTCATGACCTTGGCAAAAACATCTGGAGCTGCCAAATTGTAACTCACGTTACCAAAATATTGCATTAAATAGGACAACCCGTTGTATAGTTAGGTGATCAATAACAAAACTGGTATTCGACCATGGCAAAAAATAAGACCAGACAATGAGTGGATGAACCCATTTTTATAGGGGTCAACAGCTATCTAATTCACAGGTGATGCAGACCCGATAGTTGTGGGTGATGATTGCCTAGAAGGACCACCATGCTGATATAAAATCTATGGCTCGAGGAACTTGCTCTCATAGACCCAGTTTGCAAGACTATGCCAACCGACACTTGGGTCCTTCAAACACCACACTCCATCTAAATCTCCCCCACACACACACACACACAGGGGCTCGAAGACAAACCCCCACAATGTAAGATGAATATTATTATATCAATGCAGCTACTTATTTGATGAGTGTAATTACAATTGATCGACATAACCACTAAATAAGTGGTTATATAATTTGAATTTGCACATAAGATTTCACCTTGGATTTTTATAGACTCATTTTTATTTTATTTCATAGCCTGAATACATTTTATCATTTTCTTTTTTAAATTTTCATAAAATAATCCACTTATACAAGCATTTTGATAATAAATGAGTGTTGGAGTCCAAAAAGTGATGATTGAAGCCAGGTAAAGAGAACTGGGTCAAGATGATTGGATTTTATGGCATATCAAACCATGTAGGTTATTTAATGCCAAATGTTGTTTGTAAATATATTAAATACATATGATTTGTAAAAAAAATTGTTCATAGGTAATATTTTTAAACAAGTCGGAGCTCATTTGTCGCATACGGTTAAGTGGCTACAAGTTTTGATTTCTAACACTCATAATTCAATTCAATATCAGTCATTTGTTTGCACGTGGTTAAACAGTTTTATTTAACATTACTTATTTATTTGCACATAGTTAAATGGATATACATATGATTCGTAAGTGAATACTTTGTAGGTAATTTCATTTTTTTTCTTTTTTAAATGAAGAGTGATTTATTCGCACACAATTAATTATTGCTATTGTTCACACAGTTAAAGGATTTCCAATATTGCCATGTAACATTGACAATTCAACATCAGTCATTTGTTTGCACACAGTTAAATGGTCAAACAGTTCTATTTGACTCATAGATGGGACCCTATCAGGTATTACCACTCCAGGTCAGAGTGGACCCGGGAGTAATGGCAATCAAGGGTTACTCCACATTCCCCAAAGCCCCAGGGCTAGAGCCTTACCATCAGATTGTCCTCGTGGTGTAATGATTAAAGCGATGAACTGCGGAATCGTAGTACGCGAGTTCGTACTCCAGTCGCGCTATTACGTTCACTTTCGGGCAAATACCCTTGGGAAAGGTATGAACCCCCTTATTCTCCCTCCAGCTATGGATAAATAGTAGGACGGACTAGGTTCTTCAGCCTTGGTGAGGCAACTAGTCTAGGAGAAGGAAAACTCTGAATTCAAACCTGTTAAACTCCGCTTAAAAATTGACCTTGTGTCATATCCTGCCCGAGCGGAGGGGTTGGTAAATAGTACCATCAGATTGTTTAGTCTCATATCTAGGACACTTATTGAGGGGGACGTCTTACTCATAAGCAGAAATACAGTCAGTGTATTCGACAGCATCCAGCCTAAAAAATCAAGATTTGAATTAATAAAGTTATCTAATGTTTATTTTTTTTTATCAAATAATACTAGCAAAATAACAAAACATTGTACAGTTTAGATCAAATTTCAGTGTTCAAAAAGAAAATATTTACATTAATGACTTTAGAACTCTAAAATACAAATTCTAGGGAAATTTTTTTTTTTATCCTATTTACCCAACCCCTCCGCTCGGGCAGGATATGACACAAGGTCAATTTTTAAGCAGAGTTTAACAGGTTTTGAATTCAGAGTTTTCCTTCTCCTAGACTAGTTGCCTCACCAAGGCTGAAGAACCCAGTCTGTCCTACTATTTACCCATAGCTGGAGGGAGAATTATTGGATTTATACCTTTCCCAAGGGTATTAGTGCTATGTGAAATGCAATCATTCTCGCCCAGGATTTGAACTCGAGTCGCTGTGTTCATTTCCATCAATGATAACCATTTCACCACGGGCACCAAATTTTTTTTTTTATAATGTGCCATATATACCAAAGTATCATCCAGGATTTATTTGTTGAGGTTTGCAGCTGAAAATTGTAGGCCTAGGCCATTACCACCTATTTACACATGCTTGGTTTGTATCTAGTGTATGGTGCCCCCCCCCTTAATATTTGGCTAAAATTTAGGTCTCAGAAAGTCACATAATAAGTGAGTTCATACGAAACAAATTTTGCTGAGATGTAAATTTATATTATGTGGGTTCTCAATTTTTTGTTTTTAACAAAGTAATATTTTTATAAGTAACATATTTCATTAGACTTTACTCAATTTCACAAAACTCAGTAGATAAAATTCTTTCAGGAATTTGTGGTTAATTTGATGACTGGAAAATAATGATGTAGGTAAAAATTAGGGGGTTAACCACTCACCCACCTAATAAAAATGGCAACTTTCTATATAAAACAAAATCTGACTATATATATTTTTTTTTTACAAATATAGTTTTCTTTCCGTACTTCTTTAGTTGGAATTAGGTACCCTGATGAGCCGCTTAGGCGAAACTATTGTAGGTTAGTTCCTGACTCACAAAGTAATTATCGTTACTATTTTGCTCTACTTAGTATTGAGCACTTTTTACATTGTAGCTTAGCAGCCCTAATGGTGTTTTTTTTTTGTCTTGACCAACCAATTGGGTGTCTTTTGATTTTTTTCAATTGGTATGATAAGGTTGGCCTTTTCTTTCCAATATAAATTTTTTCCCCTTGACAGTGATTCATTGTATATTTTCATCTTCAAATCACTTGCCAGTTTTTTTTTTACCATAAGGGATATTATATATATATATATATATATATATATAAAAATGGTCTCTCCCATTGAGCTCAATAAATTAGAGCCAAGCACTTACACAAGTGATTTGTTTATCGGGGCGAAGGTTTGCTCGAACCAGCCACACATCTTCAACAAGTTGATAACAGAAGAATGGTTCACAAAAGCTAGAGAGCCCAATCTATCCCACTATTTTACCCAGAGCTGGAGATTAAATGCTGAGCCATTTGCAGCTAATGAGAGGGACATGTACGAGTAAGCATTTTTTTTTTTTTTTTAGGTTACCTTTTCTAGACACATCTCCATGTAGGGGAAGCCGTTTCATCTCTAGAAAGAGCTGCTATCCCAGTGGAATCCTCCACTTGGCCTTATGGCAGTCTTTCTCAACCATAGGATTTTGTTATACATCAAAGTGGTAAGGAGAAACAGTACGAAGAAAAACACAAGGTCTTCAAAAGATGATTTTACTTACTGAATTATTTGCCAACATTAAACGTTTCACTCAGACAAAGGTCTAAAAAGCCGAAACGTCTTACGTTCGCAAATAATTCAATGAATAAAATAATCCTCTGAATAACTCATGTTTTTTTTTTCACTCTGTACATCTTTATATATAAACTAAATAAAATTTAGTCATTATAGCCTTTGATTTTATTTGTAAACTTGAATATTCTATTATATATATATATATATATATATATATTATTATGATATCTTTAGGAAAAACAAAAACTGGTCACATTAGGATTATAAATTTATTTCCATCCTGTTATGAGTATTGATATGAATCAATAACACCAAAAATAACAGGACTTCTTCAGATCTAATGGATAAAATAATTCAGAATAGACACAGGAAGGAAGAGTGGGAGGGGGTAGAAGAGGGGTGAAGAGTTTCCTTCCCATTTCTCCTACTTACAGTTTTTAGTTTTTATTACCAGTTAAATAGTAAATTAATTTTTTTTAATTTTTAGATTCTAAATACATTTCAACTTAAAACTCCAGATTTAATAATAATTTAGAGAAGTACAACATTCCTTAATAACCTTACGTAAGGATACAGTAACACTTATCTTAAATTAAATTCAAAATTAAAATTTTAAATTTATATTCATGCCATTTTAATTCAGTTACCCTTCCATTGAAAAGTACATACATATCATTTTATTTTATTTTTATTTATTTCACCTCAAATCTCAAATTAATCCTATATTTTGGTTAATTAAACATCATCTATGATAATTTATCTATAGTTTAAATTTATTCCTATGTCTACATCTAGCTATTAATTCACATCGCTGATCTAATAATTTTTCAGGGTTTGGGTATATCATTATTTGTATTTTTTCTTCTAGGCACAGATTACATCTACTATCAAAACATTTTGGGGTATTTGACTTTTTCAATATGGACCGTTGAATCTCAGGGGTCAAAACTTTATTTTTCAAACTCCAAAAATGCTTAAATAGGGCTGTTTGGTTTTTCAAATCTAAAAACAATATATATATATATATATATAATAGCCATTTCAATTTGAGAGCATACAGCATATAAAAAAAATTTGTCAAGTAATTCTTACATTTACTCAAGAGATTTTCATCACAATATCATCACACACACATTTCAAGTGTAAAAAAAATAAGTTATGAAATTTACGATTCAGAGTTTTTATGCTTTTGATTCTCACACCAACTAGTATTCGAGATATGTTAAATATTAGGTTACTCAAGAATCAAAAACATAACACTCCAAGTAGTGAGTTTTTATCCAGTTTTATATCTTATTTTTTACACTTGAAATATATTGTGATATCGTTCTGCATTTTCATGCATTGGGTACAGTAAGAATTTTATGGATTAAAAATGCTTTTAGCATTAAATTCTAATTATATATATATATATATATATATATATATATATATATAAGCCAAGAATAGAAGAATTTCATATTGATGAATAATGTCTTAATAAAAAGGGGAGTATAAATATTCTGCAGCAGATTTCAGAGTAAATGAATTAAATTTTTGGTTTCGAAATAAATAAATTAAATTTTTCCCTTGATGGAAGAGTTTTGAATATTTTTAAAGTCCAAATTCTTAAAAATAATATCCTAGACTTATGCAGTATAACATGATGAATCAATGAAAACCAAAAAAAGTAATTATTGCAACTAAGTTAAGTGAAACAAAACAAAAACCAAATATGAAATTTATCTAAAATTGGCCAAGAAAAAAATAACAGCAATGATATGAATGAAATTTCGAGCTTAGAGAAAGAGAGAAAAAAAAAAAAAAAAACAAGAAAGGTGCCAAAATTTGGTTGAATAATAAGTACGAATAACAACTACGCATTTGTTTTTGGCAAAAGATTGCTTAACATCTGTTTAGAGTTGGTAAAGTAAAGAGAATAAATCCATCGGCTGCAATGAAATCTATTTTGAGCATCTGTCAAGATGGTTTCATCACGAACCATTCCTGTTCAATTCTCTGACTTTGTACAAGCCTTAAAAATAAGTTTAGAAATATTATTTCTCCTTCCCGAATAAAAAATATTGTATTGATTCTTATCTTACAATAATTTACCTAATATCTTCTTGTTTGTTTTTCTTGTTTTGTCAATCCGTCATTGCATAAGTCAAGGATTGATAGATCTATAAACCAACAAATATTCTTTTGTTAATAATGAGACCTCAGAATGTGTTTTTTTTAACACTAGTTTTTGAAAATTCTAAAACTTTTAAAGTTTTTACAAGATTGATTGAATGATTTTAACAGCTTGTCAACCTGTCTTAGTGTACTTTAGGCCTAGAGGTTAGGGAATTGCATTTATTGTACATTTATATTTTTTGTGTAGCTGTTTCAAGTATTCTAACACCAATAATTTGCACAATATGGTTTCAGGTAATCCTATAATACAAATGATTTTAAAAAAGAAAAGGGTCTATTTGACATTTAGATGGTATGCAAACAGATACTACCGCTCCAAGTCAGAGTGGACCTGGAAGTAATAACAATGAAGAGAGCTCCACACACCCCAGAACTCTAGAACAGGAGCCTCACCAATGGATGCAGTTTAGTGTCAGACTCAGGACACCATCAAAATGTGTACAGATGATTTTATTCGCTATGTTGTCTTGACATTTTAGACAATCTGCAGAATACGGATATGCCACTATTTCATTACCTAAGCAAGAGATTTTCACTGAAGAAAGACTCAAAAAGATACAAACTGACACATCCATAATCATTTATTAGTCTAGGCAAGGAGTGGGGAACTTGTGGCCTTAAGGCTGCATGTAGCCTTCTAAACTACAAAGTTCAGCCTACCTTGGCAAAAGAATTAGAATTGAAATCTTAGACCTCCACTTTAGAACCTGATATCCCAATAAAGAAAAAATTTATAAAAAAAAAAAAAAAAAAAAAAAAAAAGATGTATTCTATAACATGAGTTAGTTGTTGGAGCACTACTCATATAGTGTGTCTTGGGCAAGAATAGCTTGCTGAAGCTCATCCCTCTCCAGGTCTGCTTTCAATTTAGGGTTTTTCTTTCTAGACCAAATACCATACCAAGGTCAAAAAGCCCAGTCTGCCCTAGTATTTACACATAACTAAAAAGAGAATAGTTGGATTCATACCTTTCTCGGAGGAATTAGCACTATGTAAAATGCAAATAACCTTTTCTGGATTTGAACTCGGATAATCAAGTCCACTTTCTAGGATGTTAACAACAAACAACTCCAATATCCCAATCCTTTCTTGCAAAAAGCAATTTTTAAAAAGTCATTCAAAGGAAAGAAAAGATTTTAGTTTAGATTATTTACTGAAAATCTATGATTGATTGATTTTAATGGCATATTAACCCATCAAAGGTTATTTATGCTTTGAGGTTAGGGAAATGCATTCATTGTTCTCATAGTTGTTTGTTGTGAGGATTAGGGGGGTATTTTTGCACACAGTCCTATTGAATATGAATAATTTTTAAAACAGATCAATTTGACTCACAAATGGGAGGTACTACCACTTCAAGTCAGAGTGGACCTGAGAGTCATGGTAATGAAGGGATACTCCACATTCCCCAAAGCTTTAGGACTGGGAGCTCACCATCAAATGCAATTTAGTGTCATATCCAGAACACCGGTTTTATTTGATCCATACATGAGACCCTAACAGGTACTACCACTCAGAGTCAGAGTGGACCTGGGAGTAATGGCAACAAAGGGGTACTCTACACTCCTCCAAAATTCCAGAACTGGAGCCTCACTATCAGATGTAGTTTAGTGTCATAACCAGGAGTCCCCTTGTGGAAGTAGCTTACCCCTCTGTAGGGGATACAGTCAGCATATTCTAAGCCCTACCAACAGGATTATGAAAATTTCAGATTTTTTTAATAAGCATAATAAAAATTTAAATTGAACGTGGCCGCATTTTGTGTGCCATAAAATGATCAACAGTAAATTTGTGTCAATAAATTCATCGTATGGTAAAAATTTATTGTAGGTAAATTATTTGTGGCTAAATTCAGAATTTAATTAAAACAGTTTAAGGGTTAGGGAAATCCTATATCATAAGAGCAATTAATCTGAAAATATGAATTTACTGGTGATAAATTTACCACACAAATTTGCCTAAAATTGTCTTGTAGACAAAATAAATTTCAATGAGGTTTCCCCTGAAGGCATTGGTTCAAAATTTTAATTGTTTGTTTTGGGGTTCTTTTATCTTTTGAGTATGTTGTTTGAGCATTCTGTTATTGGAAGCCATTAAACTGATGGAGTCACTTGCTAAAAATGCAGACAGTAAACGAACAATGAAGAGAAATTTTAACACCAAACGAGCACTAAAAACCAGTACAGGTGACATATGTTAAACAATCAGTCAGCCAGTTATTTGGTAATTACTTACTAGTTTGTTGACAGCACACTAAGAAATATAGTTGACCAACATGACATACCATCTCTTTAAAACACCATGAAAATCTGAATATAAAAGGGATGTTCCAAAAGTAATGCCTACTATTCATTTCCATTGAAACTCTACAACAGATACAAAAAGAATAACAACATACCATTGGTGAGAACAAGTTTTCTGCAAGAAAACACTATTTTTCTGTGCACTCACCAGGGGGGTGGGCTTAGAATAACAGTTATTATCATAATAAGGTGCCCATGGTGTAATGGTTATCTTCGTAGGAAATGGACATGGCAACACGAGTTCAAATCCTGGACAAGGCTGATTGCATTTCACATAGTACTAATACCCTTGAGAAAGGTATGAATCCAATTATTCTCCCTCCAGCTATGGGTAAATAGTAGGGGAAACTGGGTTCTTCAGCCTTGGTGAGGCAACTCGTCTAGAAGAAGGAAAACTGAATTCAAACCTGTTAAACTCCGCTTAAAAATTGACCTTGTGTCATATCCTGCTCGAGCGGAGAGGTTGGGTAAATATGGTTATCATCATAATAAATGAAATCAGCAACCAAAGTCCAAATCCTGGACAAGGCTATTTGCATTTCACTACACACTAATACCTTTTGGAAAGGCATGAATTCATCTCCCCTAACTTATTGATAAATAGTAGAGAAAATTGGACTGTTTAGCTTAAACCCTTAGTATCCCAGTTAGGACACTAAACTGTATCTAGTGATGAGGTTTGAGCCACTTGAGAGTGTAAAGTCACCCTTTCGTTAACATTACTCCCAAGTCCACTTTGAATTGTAATAGGGTAAGTATGTATTTCCTCAAAGTTTACAAAAATATATTTTATGAATTTAAGTGGGGCACAAGGCCCAAAATTGTAGTAGGGTAAGTAGATAGTTTAAAATGATATTGAACTTTTTAAAACACTGATATAACAATTAAATATTGAAATATTTACCTGTTTAAAATGATTTGGGAGATACATTTTTGTATCATATCAATATTTATTTTTCCTTTGAACATA
This sequence comes from Sepioteuthis lessoniana, assembly GCA_963585895.1. Taxonomy (NCBI): domain Eukaryota; kingdom Metazoa; phylum Mollusca; class Cephalopoda; order Myopsida; family Loliginidae; genus Sepioteuthis; species Sepioteuthis lessoniana. Next base: position 2,683,341 of record OY757937.1, on the reverse strand, counting down.
TAACATCAAATGGTATGCTTAGGTTATCAGTGTAGAAAATAGAATGTGTGACCCAAGATCAAAGTTTTCATTCTCTTAGACCAATTTCCATATTTTACTGATAATTCGAGGAAAGAGAGTTAGATTCACACCTTTTTCAAGGTTGTAAGTGCTATGGGAAATGCGAACAGCCTTGTTCAGGGTTTGAACTCAGGTAGTCAAGTTCACTTCCTACTATGACAACCATTACACTATAAGTGGATTCGGGGGGGTGTCCTCGTGGTGTAATGGTTAAAGTGATCGACTGCGGAATTGTAGTAAGCAAGTTTGTACTCCAGTCACGCTATTACATTCACTTTTGGTCAAATACCCTTGGAGGGAAAGGTATGAACCCCCTTATCCTCTCAGCTATGGGTTAAATAGTACCACTACTGTTCTTCTAGGAGAATGGCATTAAATAACCCACAAAGGTTGATATACCATAAACAAAGAAACTAATCATGTTTACGGATAATTTTAACCAGGTTTAACCTTCATCTTCCTTTTTCTTGTTTTGTCAATCATTATTATGATTAATTTTCATAAGTATTATCCTTCATCTTCCAAATTCCAGCTGCTTTTTATGAGAAATCTGTTAAATCACAACACACGGTGGGGGGGGGGGTTTAAACTGCTGGACTTTGGAATCGTAGCTGTAGTACGCGAGTTCGAACTCCAGCTGCGCTATTACATTCACTTTCGGGCAAATACCCTTGGGAAAGGTATGAGCCCCCTTATCCTCCCAGTTATGGGTTAAATAGTACCACTACTGTTCTTCTAGGAGAATAGCTTTGGCATTAAATAACCTGCAAAGGTTGATATGCCATTAAATAAAGAAACCAACCAAACAAGTGCATTCAAAACATTATAGACATGTTAGTTGGTTTGGTTTCTTTTGTTTAATGGCATATCAACTCTTTTTTAGGTTATTTAATACCAAAGCCATTCTCCTAGAAGAACAGCAGTGTTGCTATTTAACCCATAGCTGGGAGGATAAGGGGGTTCATACCTTTCCCCAAGGGTATTTGCCCGAAAGTGAATGTAATAGCGTGACTGGAGTACGAACTCGCGTACTACGATCCCGCAATCCATCGCTTTAACCATTATACCACGAGGACACCCCATGTTAGTTGGGTTTCTATATGGCAATGCTTGTTCAGAGAGGTAAGTATTTATATAGTCTCATCATAATACTACTTTTCCTAGTTGATACTTCAGTAAAACAAATAAAAAGCTATGAAATAATGTTTGAGTTTTGTTTAATGGCATATCAACCTCTGTGGGTCATTTAATGCCAAGAAAAGTTTATTTTGTCTTCTACGCGGGTTTTAGGGCATGGGTTTTTTGTTTTTCTTTCGATAGTTCTTGATTCTATTTGGCCCGATATTGGTGAAAAGGTTGATTTTGTCAGATTTCAGTGAAAGGGTGAGGTTTTTTTGAAGCCTCAAAATGTTCTCAAGTTTGGTTTGGTTGATTTTATGGCATAAAAACCCTTGCAGGCCACACAATGCCAAACTTCGTTTATACACATATTAAACCAAAGATTTACAAACGAATACTTAGCTATGAAATAAAATGAGTTAAAAGTTATGATATAATACAATCAAAGTAGAAACTATTATGAATTAACATTTTTCCTACTTTTCCCTATATATATATATATATATATGAAGATTAACGTCCAATGTAGTCTCTGCTCTTAATTGATCTGGCGCATTATATATATATATATATATATATATATATAATTCTTTTAATACCCTGTCTGGTGGCAAAAGCTGCTTGGTAGCGCCAGGTGCAGCAATACCGCCTTGAGCTACCGAAACTGTGTTATCACCCCTGGTTTTTTTTTTTAAATAATATATGAAAGTAAATGATGGTAAAGAATCCAATAATGTGAAGAAGAACTGAAAAACAAAATAATCCAAAGTGAAGAATTTGATATAGAAGATAGTAGACAAAACATTTCAGTTTTAATAAACCATCATCAGGACTTAATAAAGATGTCATCAAGTGTCATTAGATCACCGATGGATGTTCAATGAAATACAAAACATTGGAGGAGATCGTATATACAGAGAAAGGAGGCGGTAACCATTTAATCAATAAATCAGTGTTCATATTTCAAAAAATCATCCAGTTAGGCAATTATTCTAGGTGAAGGATAAAGTAGGGTAGACGTGGTTCTTGAGCCTTGGTTAGGCAAGTGTTCTAGGTGAAGGTAATCTCTGAATTCAAATCAGGTTTACTCACCTGAAAAATTTACCTTGTGTCCTACCCTATTCATAGGGGAGGGATTAGGCCAAAACATACTTGTATCACAGAAATTATGGAAAGTTAGAGACCATTTTACCATTGTGTTTATGTAGTAAATAGAGTTTTTTATTTAATTCCTTAAAAAAAATCAGTAAATTGCAAATTTGACAAATTCCCTCAGTAAAAGAAACACACTTATCTTTTGACATGAATTCTTATCCTTGAAATAAATTTTCAATGTTTAGGAAACAAGAAAAGGTAGCTACTTCCAGAAACCGATGTAGGTGTTAAGAGGTCCCTAAGCTAATAGAATTTGGGGCCCATTCATTACACATGTTTCTTGCCACTCTTGTTTAACTATTTTGTATAATACTGAATAATTTTCCACTTATTATATATCTGTGTTCAATGAAGTATAAAACTGAGCCAAAAATAAATAGACAAAACATTGGAAAACTAAAAAAAGCTGCATCAAAAATATATATGTAAAAAATAAAAGAAAAGAAAAAAAAGAAAAGAAAAAAAAAGAAAAAAAAAAGAAAAGAAAAAAAAGAAAAGAAATAAAAAAGAAAAGAAAAAAAGCTGCATCAAAAATATATATGTAAAAAATAAAAGAAAAGAAAAAAAAAAAAGAAATAAAAAAGAAAAGAAAAAAAAGAAAAGAAATAAAAAGAAAAGAAATAAAAAAGAAAAGAAAAAAAAAAGAAAAAAAAGCTGCATCAAAAATATATATGTAAAAAATAAAAGAAAAAAAAGAAAAAAAGAAAATAAAAGAAGCATGCATCAAAATTTAAATGGCTCCCCTTCAAATTCACAAGACACACTACAACTAGAGGCACCCAAACACTAAGTTGTTTCAAATTAGTTCAAAGGAGCCCCATTAAATCTAGAAAAAAAAAAAAAAAAAAAATTTGTTATATATATCACACACACATTTTTTTTCTAATTTTATCAGGGGCTCTTTTAATCTTGAGGCCCCTTGGGCTATAACCCACACTAAACCATTAATGAATTTGGTACTGGCTACGTCTGATGGGCATAGAAAATTTTGCACTTAGACAACCGTGTGTTTTGCTAAAGACTGTTATTCAATAAGTATTGAGACTGGCTTCATAATTTTTTTTCAAATGAACACAGACTAATCTAGACGTCTAGACATCATCCTTTTATCATGCACGTTACTTAGCAGTAAACGCCTTTACTTTAATTCACTATTTAACAAGCTACTAAGAGCTGTCAGTAATCTCTACCTTCTATCATTTATTCTTACCTTATCAACATTTGTAACATCAACAAAATAAGTTGTCACTAGACTTTTTTTAAATATCATTTTACTTTTGGCTGCAAATAGTGTGTGGTATTAAAAAGCTTAATAAAAAGATGAGACAGTTATCTACAAAAAAAACTTAATAGAAAAAGGCAAAGGAAGATCCAAAAGAAAATGGGAAATGGAATTAGCCAATTCATGTTGCATTTCCTCATCATCAATAAAACATTAAAGAAAAAAAATACTCAATTTTTTATTGATAGGATTAATACTAGCTGAAGTACTTGTCTATGTTGGGTAAAAGTCAAGATTTGTATTGTCGACTGTTCTCTTGCAGTGCAGCCATCGGCAAAATTAGACCCTTTGGGGGTGCAAGTCCATTTTCAGGGTACAAGAACAGCCAGACATTATCTATCTATATATTTTCATATTTAAAAAAAAAAATTAAAAAAAAAAAAAAAAATTAATTTGGAAATAAAAACTTTAAGTGCATAACACTGTAACTGCTTAAATGATTAAAGCAGTTTCTCTGAGTTATCTCTCCTTGGATTAAGAACTCTTCTGTGAAATTCAATTTTGTCTCTTTTGCAGCAGCAAACAGGTTTTTACACTTGATTGGTTTGGTTTTATGGCATATCAATCCTTGCAGGTTATTTAACACCAATCAGATACAGTTTAATGGCATATCAATCCTTGCAGGTTATTTAATGCCAATCAGATACAGTTTAATGGCATATCAATCCTTGCGGATTATTTAACACCAATCAGATACAGTTTAATGACATACTTAGGACAGTTTTCACAGTTGACAAACCAGTAAAACAGAAGAAAACGACTTGCTTTTGTTCGTGCTAGAAAACAGTAGATTAATACGTTGTAATTATCTTACATCCCAAGAACTTCCAATAAATCTAATAAGTAATCTTTAAATGTGAAAAAATAATTCTAGCAAGACAATTTTATTTTAAAGGTTTTGAAATTAAAATTTTATATTCATAGTTGCATCTTGCAGCAACATAGTTTCTAACAATAATCAGTAGGCACTATCTCTTGACAAGAGCCAACCTATAAGGAAAAACTTCTTTTTTTTTTTTTTTAAATCTTACATTGAAATATTCTCATGGGTCTCGTAAGTATATATACCAAAATTGGTAGCCTTATATCAAACTGTTTGGTAGTCTATTGAGGACAGACAAATAAATCCATTTCAATTATTAATAGAGAGATAATGTGTGATACCGTTTTTGAATGAAACCAAAGAGACCCAATTCAATAGAAATGTGAACATAATATTGTTATGCTTAAATGACAGCGCTATCAAAATTACAGGTCAGTCAGCATTTATCAACAACTAGGATACAGGAAATTGTCAGACCCTAGTGAATGACAATCAGCAATTGTGTTTTGGGAGGGTAAGGCTTTTGGTAAAATTAGTTGTTCATTTTTTTTTTTTTTTTTTTATTATTTATTTATTTTAAATAAAGTACCAAATTCATCCAAGCAAAAATGGTTCCCAAGCTAGATACAATTAGTAGTAAGTATGTATTTACCTCCTCGTTAATCATACAAGCAGGATACAACATAAGATCATTTTTTAAATGAAGTTTAACAGGTTTCAATTCAGAGTTTTCCTTCTAGACCAGTTACCATACAAAGGTTAAAGAGCTCAGTCTGCCCTACTATTTATTGATAACTGAAGAAAGAAAAATTGGATTCATACCTTTCCCAAGGATATTAGTATTATGAGAAATACAAACACCCTCATCCAGGATTTGAACTCAGATAGGTGGACAAAAAAGTAAGCACAAAAATTGCATTAGAATAAATGACAGTTATTGCAGAAGAGCAGTTTGAGAACTTTATTTCAGAAATTAAATCTATTTTCTATCATTAAAGACAAAATTACAAGCGGGTTTGAAACTCTTTCATAAAAATTTCATCTGAAATTATAAAAAAAAAAAATTGACTTTTTTCTCCAATAATTATAGACTTCAAATCAATCATGAAGCATTACCTATTGATACATTTGGGATTTCTATTAAAGAAGTTTGAATGTTTAAAATTGCAATGTTGAAAATCTTGTTGCATCTAAGTAAATTTGGTTTGGGCTCTGTAGCTGATTTTTTGAACACTGAAGTCAGAGTTCTAATCACAGTGGAATGTGCCCTTGTTGACCCACATGAAGGGTGATGTTGTTTGAATGTTTAGTTTGAATTTGAGTCATGGTCATCTTCCCATGGCTATTTTTCTCATCATTAGCTTTGTGCGGACACTGGATGCCATCTAGAGGACTTAAGAATGTTGACTGATAGGAATGAATGGTGAGAGAGAGTCAAGAGAATCCATACTGTCACCATGTCTTGATGATGATTAGAGAAGTAGCTAAAAAAAGCTTAAACTATTTTTATCTAGTTTTCCAAATCATATTTATGTAAATAGGGATTTTTCTTTCTCTTAAACACAAAACCAGCATTAAAAAAATAAAAAATAAAAAAGACATTGCTGTAAAACATTTGAAAATTTTGGAAGATAAAATCTTTATTTTACATCACTAAACACCAAAGATTATAATCAAGTTGGAAAATCTTAAAAAATTTTGTCCAATATTCACTTGAAATTATAAGCAAAATAATTCGTCATGGTATTTAATGATTTAAGTGACTTTAAATGTGAAGAGTTACCTACCAAAACATTTTGGATTTCTGTTAAAGAAGATCTTCAATAGCTGAAAAAGGCTTTAACTATTTTTAATTAGTTTTCCAGTTCATACTTGTGTGAATTGGAATTTTGTTCTCTGACCAATATAGGATTAAATGATTTAAAAAAAAAAAAAAAAAACAGTATAAAAGAAATGACTGATTACAGTAAAGTTTTTGAGACATTTGGAAAAGAAATTAAACTTTTCTTTTCCACCATTAAACACAAAAGATTATGATTCAGTGGGAAACTTATAAAAAATTTAATCTGATATTCATTTGGAATTACATGGGGAAGAATTAGCTTCTATATCCAGTGATTATTAACTTAAAATAAAGTGTGAATAGTTAGATATTTGATACATTTCAGATTTTTATAGGAAGAGTATTCTTCAAATGGCAAAATAAATCCTTATTTTGGTCTAGTTTCCTACTTCATATTCATCTCTTACTGAGATGAATATATATATATATATATATGTATATATATATATATATATATATATATGTATATATATATACACTACAGGTTGTTGTCCTGAAGACCTGCCTAGGACGATGAACGATAGGGAGGAGTGGCGAGAGAGGGTCAGGGATATCCGTGCTGCCAGCACGATATGATGATGATATATATACACACACGCACACGTGTGTATATGTATATAAGTTGGATGACCGTAGTCAAAGACGACCCAAAGGCTCCTTTTTAAATAGCTACTACACTGAGGTGTAGGAGAGGAAGCTACTCCTTTTTCTGGATTACTCCACTTACCCTTGATCCATACCTTATAATGCTGAGTGTTAAGCAAGGAAATATAAAGTACCATTTTTTTTTTTTTTTTTTTTAGTTTTTGATATGACTCAACTTGGGATCAAACCCAGGTGTCCCGGGTCATTGGTGAACAATCTACTCACTTGGTTTTTAGGCTGGTATCAACATAAAAGCCACGAAGCCTTCTGTTATTCCCAAAGAACTGATAAGTAGTAGAACAAACTGGTTTATTTAGCCTTGGTGAGGCAACTGGTCTAGAAGAGTGAAAACTAAATTCAAGCCAAATTTACACCACTGAAAAATCCACCTTGTATCACATCCTGCTTGTAATTGGTTTGATTGGTCTGGGGTGGGATGGGTTTTCTGACATATCAACCATTTTAGGCAATGTAATGCCAAATCCTATATAATTTGTAAACACATTTTATAGATAATATTCTTAAATAAGCCTGAGCTCTTTTTTACGCTCAAATAGTTTCAAGTATTGCTATGTAATAGTTATGATTTAACATCAATCATTTGTTTGCACACATAGTTTGTTCTATTTAATTCATAGATTTGACCCTATCATGTGCTACCACTCCAGGTCAGAGTGGACCTGGAAGCAATGACAATGAAGGAGTATTCTGCATTCCCCAAAGCTCCAGCATTACTGGAGCCTCTCCATCAGCTGGTTTAATATATCCAGGACAATCATAGGTGGGGTCTAACCACTCAGCAGAGAAGCAATCAGTGTATTCTACAGACCCAGTCAATTGGGTCCAGTTTGGTTTGATAGCATATCAACCATTATAGGTTATTTAATGCCAAATACTGTCTATATATATATATATTTTAAATATATATGATTGGTAAACATTTTCCAGAAAACATTTTTAAACAAGCCTGACTTCATTTTTTTTCTCACAGTTGATTGGTTTCAAGTAACAATTTAACATCCGTCATTTGTTTACAAACATTTAACAGATATACATGATATGTAAGAGATTAGTTTGTTGGTAATTTCATTTTTAAATGAGTTAGACCTAATTTTTTTGTAGATTGATATTGTTATTGTTTTGACATCGTTAAACGGTTTCAATTATTATTATCTAATACTAACAATTCTATTCAATATTAATCATTCATTTGCACACAGTTAAATGGTTCCCAATATTGCTATGAATCACTAAAAATTCAATTAAATATCAGTCATTTGTTTACACACAGTTAAATGATCAAACAGTTCTATTTCAAAGGTTTGGCGAACACTACCCCTAATGACCCGGGAGACATGGGTTCAATCTCAGGTCGAGTCATACCAAAGACTCAATAAGTTGTACTTAATACCTCCTTGCTTAACACTCAGGTACGTTTCAAGGGTAAAGTGGAGCAATCCAAGAAAGGAGTAGTGCCCTCCCCAACACCTTGCTGTAGTAGCTAATGAAAAGGGAGCTTTCGAGTAGCCCTCAATTACAATTGCCAACTTTACACTTTATATATTATGATAATGAGAAACTGGGAACTCAGCATTTACTAGCAGTTGATGACTTGTATACCATCACTTTGAGCAGCACTAGTCAAGAGGACTTACCAAGAACAATAGCTGATAAGGAAGGATGGTAAGAGAGAGTCAAGGAATTCCATGCTATCATCACGCATTGATGATGACAATATTCACTTTATTACAATGAATGCCATTTATTCAAAATTTTAAAGCCATATTAAAGATTATAACTTTTTTATAACCTTTGTAAGTTTCATTAGATCCCCTAGATCTTGGCACAGACCTGGGTAAGGTTGTATGGAAAACTGACAGTTGCCCATGCAGCAGGTCTCCTTTCTTCATGACATTGATGCTGTTCAAGAAAAGAGCAAGATACTATACAACAAGGAATTGGTCTCACTAATCACTCCACTATAAGCCATGTTAATAGGAATTTTGAATTCAGGGTTTTTCTACTCCAAGATTGGTTGCCCTACCAAGAATCTACAATTTTATCTATAGTTGGAGGAAGGGAAGAGATGGATTCATGCCTTTCCCCAAGAGCATTCACATGCTGTGAAATACAAACTGTCTAGTCCAGAATTTTAACCATTTTCGACAACAATAATCTCTATTCTTTCAACAGTTCTGTAAATGTGGTTTGGTCGTGGAGGGGGTGCACTACACACAGTGTACCTTGGACAGAAATAGCTAGGCGGAGCCCAACCCTTTTCTAAATCTACAACCGGTTCGAATTTAGAGTTTTCCTTCTCCTATACTGGTTGCCAGGCCAAGGTTAAAGAGTCTGTCTGCCCTACTGTTTACTCATAACTGGAGAGAAAATAGCTGAATAAATACCTTTCCCAAGGAAATTAGCGCTGTGGGAAATCCAAACAGCTTCATTCAAGATTTAAACTCAAGTAGCCAAATACACAACCAATATCTGCATATAATTATAAAAACCGTGTTCATACAGACAAGTCATTAATAAAAAAAAAAATAAAATGAAAATATTAACAAAACTACCATAAATTACAGTGTACAAGACAATCTGGCATATAAGTCAATCACAAGATGTCTAGCTCAAAATTCTGGGGTTCGTCCTATAACCCCCAAACATACAGAAGGCTACTGGTAAGCCAAAACTTACTCAGTAGTCCTAAATGAGGATATGAATTCACTATCTATTGCACAGATAGACAATATACTGTTGTTATCTGACTGGCTGCATGGGTGCTGTGATGTTCCAGTTAGTGTTTACAGTCAGTGGACCAGCTGTTAGAAATGGAATGTGAGATAGTGTTAATATAATACTTAATTTGTATTTCAGTTTTATAATTTTATATTAATCTCAGTGTTAATTGGTTAAATATGTTTACCAAACATGAGTTTAAGTTGGAAATATTTGTGACAGTTGGCTGGAGTTACAGTTAAGTAGTGTATATCAACTGTTAGGGGTACTGCTCCATTGGCTCTGATAAAGGTTTTGATTTTTTGACCCCTAGTTTTGTTGAGATTTTTTTCAGATTTAAAAAAAAAAAAAAAATCAAACAATACACAGCAATTTATGGTAACTACAATATCTAACATTCGTTTTTGATTTGATTATAGTTTTAAATGGGAATTTTTCTACATGCAATTACTTTTCTTTATTGTTCTTTATATCTAAAGTTCTAAACAGATTTTCTGTGATATCATTTCCTTCATTAAAAGCCAAATTTAGTTTCCTTCATACAAATTTTGGATCTTGCCATATCAGTATAGGTAAACTTTTTGGAGAAGCAAGCCACACACGAGGTTATATATATATATAAATAACCTTGTGGGTGGCTTGACTATAGAGATATATACTCCCCTACCCCCATAGGGTTGAGTTCTCTGGCGAAGAAGTAATCGTGTTGCCATTAGCGTTCATTGGATTGCTCCACTTTATCCTTGAGCCTTACCTTATAATGCTGAGTGTTAAGCAAGGCGGCATCAAGTACCATTTTTTGAGTCTTTGGCGTGACTTGACCTGGGATTGAACCCATGTTTCCAGGGCCATTGGGGAACACTCTAACCATTAGACCAACTTTCCCATTACAGCAAGAAACCAGATCATTAAATAGCATATAGACATCTAAACTGTTAACCAACAAAAAAAGCTTTGACAGAACACTCAAAATTAGCCTTGAGCCAGACTTAAAACTGCTATTCATAGCTTTCTACCCTTATATGACTTCATAACTTGACTATAGAAAAAATCTTGCCCAGTCAGCTGGAGCTGTAGACTGCATCTCTGCAGAGGGGTGAGACTCTCCACCCACACCCCAGTGAGTGTTCTAGATATGACACTAAACAATCCGATGGTGAAGTTCCAGTAATTCTGGAGCTTTGGGGAATGCAGATTACCTCTTCATTGCCATTGCTCCCAGGTCCATTCTAGTCGGGAGTGGGAGCACCTGATATGGGTCAAATAGAACTGCATACTTATGCTAAACTGAATTGCTTGAAATAGAACTGTTTTGACATATAAACTGCATACTTATCCTAAATTGAATTGGTTTAATTTGAACTGTTTTTGACATTTAACCATGGGTAAACAAAAACTATACTTATATTAAACTGAATTATTTGAATTAAAACTGTTTGACTAAACTGAATAGCTTGAAGTTGTTTGAAATAGAACTGATTATTTGTAAAAAAAAAATGGATTTGGCATCAAATAACCTACTAAGGTTGATATGCCATAAAACCCCAAACAAACAAACAGATATAGAAAAATCATGCACAACCTTTGAACAGTAATGATTGAAAAATGCTAAAGTCCTGGAGATCGGGGTGGGGGGAGTGGGAGGTAGGTGGGGGGGGTACCCTGGGTATGATAATAAACTGCATCTGCAACTGTGGTTCCAGTTCTGGAGATCTGCAAAGTGTGGAGTATCACTTCATTGTCATTACTCCCAGGTCTACTATGATCCTGGGTTGTAGTACCAATTGGAGTCCCATCTGTCACTCACAGAAATGTTTGATGAAACGTTATGCAAAAAAATAAAAAGGCAACTTGACAAAAAAAATATAAATATGAAAATACAATGAACATGATTCCCAAACCTTTTGGCATAAAATAACCCAAGACAGCTTAATATTCCATTAAAATCAATCTGCCAATTTCTCTAATAACTAAAACAAAAATTATTAAGTAGACACATCTCACAAGACTTTATTGCAGTGAGGAGTAACTTTCATTCATAGCCTGCTCACAAAACCGATTGCATCTTTACAGAGGAGTAAGAACCTCCCCTCCACACCAATGAGTGTCCTGTATATGACACTAAACAATCTGATGGTGAGGCTCTATTAATGTTGGAGCTTTGGGAAATGCAGAGTACCCCTTCATTGCCATCGCTCCCAGACTCATTCTGGATAGGGTCCTATCTATGGGTCAAATAGAATTCTTTGATATTTAAACAGTGTGCAAAGAAATGACTTATGCTAAATTGAATTGCTTGAAATAGAACTGTTTGATCATTTAATTGTGTATAAACAAATGACTGATGTTTAATTGAATTGTTAGAAATAAATAGTAATGCTTGGAACCATTTAAAAGTGCAAAAGAATGAGCTTGGATTCGTTAAAAAATGTTATCAACAAAATGTTTATATATAATATATATGTATAAAGAGGATTTGGCATTAAATAACCTACAAAGGTAGATATGCTATAAAAACCAAAAATAAAAACACGCATAATCTATTCAACCTGATATGTCGATTAATCATAGATTAATTTGAACAGCATATCAACCTGTCTTGGGTTATTTCAAGCACAGAGGTTAATGAATTGTATATGTTTATTTTAACATTTTTGGTTTCAGTTTCTTTGTTTAATGGTGTATCAACCTTCATGGGTTATTTAATATCAAAGCCATCCTTGTTGAAGGATAGGAGCAATACTATCTAACCCAAAACTGAAGGAGGGATAAGGGAGTTCATGCCTTTTTCCCCAAAGACATTAGTTCACAAGTTAAAGTCATAGAACAACTGGAGTTTGAACTTGTTTGCTACAATGTTGCAGTCCAGTTCGTTAACCACAATGCCATAGAAACTCCACTCTATGTGGGTTGGTTTGAACAGAGCATTGATTGTCGTATATTTTTTGAGAAGTTTCTTTAAGTTTTTTTTGCAAATACTTATATGCCTTTGTATAGAAAACAAATAATTTTTGACAAAATCTATTTGATCCATAGATGGGGTCTAACAGATACTACCAATTTAGGTGGAACTGGGAGTAATGGCAATGAAATAGTGACACCACATTCTCCAGAACTGGAACTTCACCATCAGGTGCAGTTTAGTGTTATACTCAGGAGGACACCTGGGTGGAGGGGAGAGTCTTACCCTTCTGCTGGAGATACAGTCAGAGGAATCAATAAGCTGTGATTTAAAAAAAATAAAAAGACAAGATTGAACCAACGTACATATACAGTGTGAAGTCCTCATAGCATTGTGGTTAACATACTGGACTGCAATATTGTAGTCAGTGAGATCAAACTTTAGATGCACTATTATGTTCACTTTCAGACTAATACCTTTAGGAAAAGGCATGAACCCTCTTATATACCCAGCTATATGTTAAATAACATCACACTTGTTCTTCAACAAGGATGACTTTGGCATTAAATAACCCATGAAGATTGATAGGCCATTAAACTAAAAACAAACAAAACCCACATAGTCAAGATATTTTATGGCTGCTTTTATAACATGTTGATCCATGTTGGTTGTCCATTTACCAAAACTTTTCTTGTTTGCCAATAATGAAAAAGTCCGGTTTCAAGTTATTCTTAGTGCACTAGAAACCTGAACTTTGGTTAATAACAAACTTATGGTCTCCAATTACACATTAAAAATTTTTTAAAATCTATTTTCACAACTTAAACAAGTAATCACTTTATTATCTTAAACATATCTATTTCATCAATAGATTAAACCTTCTTAGGTGTGTACTTACCCAACCCATCTGTCATGAACATGTGACACAAGGTCAATTTTTAAGCAGAGTTTAACAGGTTTGAATTCAGAGTTTTCCTTCTCCTAGACCAGTTGCTATACCAAGGTTAAAAATTCCAGTCTGCCCTTCTATTTACCCATAGATGGAGGGAGAATAGTAGTAGGCCTACCTTTCCCAAGGGTATTAGTGTTATGTGAAATGCAACAGGTACTACTGTTTTGAATCAGAGTGGACTTCAGAGTAATAGAAACAAAAAGATGACTCCATGTTCCCCAGACCTCCAGCCTCATCATCATCAGTTGCAGTTTAGTATCATGCCCAAGACACCACCTTTTGGCAGGTGGGACTTTTCTCCCTCTGGAAAGAGATGCATTTTCAATCCTGATGACAGAGCAATAAGATGTTTTAGTCATTGTATAAAAAATTCTGACACTAATAGAGAAAGTTCTTTGAAATGAAAGGATTTGTTTGTTTTAATAGATAAGACTATGTTTAAGAGTACCATTGGTGACACCTCTGTCAGAATCAAAGACCAATTCCACTTGCAGAATCACCCACACATTGGGCGAAAAGAATTCTGCTATTCACTTTTGGATAAATACATCCCTCTTTCTTGTCCTTGCACAAGTGGCATTTCTCATAAGCGTGGTCAATCTTAAAAGCGAATCAGCTACTACCAATCAAAGAAATGGCTGCCACATTCCCTTACATTATGTTAAGAGTCATAGCTTTAAAAAAATTAGTTTTTCTGACACATCTGAGCAAGGTGTTAGCCAATCTCTTTGACAACTCATTCTCCCTCATCACAGAAAATATTTGTTGTCTCAAAGGCCAGAGGATTGAACAGAAGGTATTCTGACAGACAAGTGTATTTGATGCACTTAATATTGTTGGCTTTCAAAGCAGCTATGCAAGCTGTTGTGGACAAGGAGATCAGGTGACATCCCTGCAGACACCCTGACAACCATTTATGATCTCTATATAATCATGTCTCAGTGGTTTGACAATGGTTAGAATACATACCCACACAAGGGTCATCTATTCAGACTTAAACTAAGTGTCACTACAGCAACCTATAGTGCAAGAAAGAAGGTGTAGACCTTAGCAATCAACAATTGCTTTACATCTTCAGAAGAGGCACATATAGTGCAATGGTTATCATCATAGTAAGTGGATTCAGCCACTAAAATTCAAATCCTAAATGAGGCTATTTTTATTTCAGATAACACTAATACCCTTAGGAAAGGTAATAATACAATTATTCTACCCACCAGCTATGAGTAAATAGAATGGTAAACTAGGATTTTTAACCGTGGTGTGGCAAGCAGTCAGGGAGAAGGAAAACTCTTAATTCAAACCAGATTTACTCAGCTTAAAAATTGTTACTGCTCGCAACAAAGGAATTGGGTAAATATATCTTCACTGATGTTCAACACAAACGATCATGCCAGTATGGCAAACAATGATGACATTGAAAGTGATGACATTCAACATTGGCAATGGGAATATCTTTCAATCACCAAAGAATGGTTAAAAGGTAGCCAGGAGTCTAGATCAATTGATCTGGTTGTCTGCTTCTAAAAAGTTAGACAATTTGACCTGGTATTGAACCCCATTCCATGATCATCAGTTTGAGTAGCCAACTAGTAGATTTAACTCTGCATAAGTTGTCCGCAATTTAAAATACCCACCTCCAAAGGATATGCTATTTACGTTACTAGTGATTTTACTCCCAAAAGCAAAGACCTCTCCCTGGACTGTTTCTTGAAAAATTGGTCATGCGCAACTTTTGACCGTACAAATTCCAGTTAGCAAGGTTGATGCTCTGTCTCATTCTTGACCATCCTCTTAGTCTGGAGCATTTTCATCCATTACTTTTAAGGTTCATCTGTTGTCCTACTGGCTGACGACATGACCCACCTAGTGGTGTTTTGATGACACCAATGATGTTTATCACTTCTGTACGTGGTTAGAACTATGTGTTGCGCTTCTGGTTACAGAGAATGATTCCCAGGATCTTCCATTTGATCTTCCTCTGTACCATTTCCATATGGGTAGTCGGTTCATGTTTTATGGCTATCAGTCCTCATCGGATCACATATTAATTGAAGCGCTCTTGATCTTCATGCTCGCCTCGTAGCTCCTCATGAGGTTATCCACCTTACCAAAAGCTCCTAATTGAGAGTTGAATGATCAAGTACCATTCCTAAATATGTTATACTGCTACTGATGCTAAATAACCTTATTCTTCTATCTGGAATAGTGGATTAACAAATCTACTATTCCAGATTGAAGTATAAGACCATTTGAAAGTAATTTATAATCCAATGACCAAGTAGTATTCTTAGACAAACTAATTTACAGTGACATGATTTGGGTGAAGTAATAGTCAAGCTAATCTACAGTTATCGAAGGACATTGCAAGACAGAAATTTACAGTCAAATAATCAAGGCCAATTCATTGACAAATTAATTCAGAGTTGGGTTGACATAAACACATCTTTTGATCCCCACATTGCTTAAGTATATATATATATATATATATATATATATATATATTTTTTCACCTCTTCAATGGTTTTCTTCTCATCAATGATAACTGCAGTTTTATTGGTATTGGTGTATTTGTTCATCATCACCTTGTTCTGCTAGTGCTGTGAATGGTGGTGAACATGTCTTGGATTTCATGCAGCGATTGCATTTTGAGGATGATGACATCAGGAAAAATCAGATGTGCTACTTAACAATCTGTATAAACAGAAAGCCGGGATCTTCTGCAATAAAATTTGTTTTGAGTGACTAAATTAGTCTAGTTCACCCTCTTGATTTATGCAGCGTATACTAATTCTGTTTTTATTTATACTTAAAGTTTGTGGTTGGGGAATGTTTTGGATGATTGTCGTATGAAATGAAATCAGCAACCAAGTTGAAATCTTGGACAAAGCTGTTTATGTTTCCCTTCGTGTCAATGCCCATGGAAAAGGCAAGAATCCATCTATTCTTCTACCAACTACGGTTGTAAGGCAGACTGGATATTTAAGCTTCAATGAGTCTAGGGGAAGGAAAACAAATTTAAACCAGCTTTACTCCACTTAGAAATTGATCCTGAGTAACATCCTGCCTGTGACAGAGTGATTAAGTAAATACATACTTAAAGGTCGCCATCAGTAGCAGTACAACATCTTTATAGAATTCATAATTACATGCAAATAAATGGGAAAATACTTTATAATTCGTATTTGAAAATCTCTCTTAAAAATTATAGTGATTAGTATGAGCACAAACACAGTCTCCAAATGATAAGAAATTGCTCCCTTTGTTGGAGCATTTTATTCTGGGAATGATAATCTTGTTAAAATGTGTCATTTTTGCAGTGTTACAGTAACATACAAAAAACAAACTTTCACCGTGAAGATTATTATTCATTTACTTTCTTTTCATAAAACAAAACAAGTTTGTCTAATATTGTTCAAATAGATAAAAATGAAGAAAGGACATCCTATCAATTCTTTTTCTTCTTCATCCTCAAGATTTTCAACAAACAATCATTGTAGTCTCTCCCAAATAGTAAAAAAATAAATATACCTATTTAAAAAAAAAAAAAAAAAAAAAAAAAAAAATTTAAATTAGATTAAATTAATTAAAAATAAATAAATAAATCTATTTAAAAGAAAATATTTTTTTTTTTTAAATCAAATTAAAAAATAAATAAATGTCTATTAGAAATAAATAAATATATCTATTTAAAAAAAAAAAAATTTAAATTAGATTAAAAAATAAATAAATGTCTATTAAAAATAAATATATCTAAAAATAATAAAATAAATGAATAAATAAATAAAAAAAAAAACTATTAATAACTGCACTGTTTACCAGTTTAATATGTATATTCAGCTCGAGACAAAAGATTGTTGGAGAATCTTTTTATCAACTCATCCTAGAGACAAATTTTAGTGACGCGAGCTTAATCCTAAAAAGGTGTCCAATTCTTACATCAATGTCAAATTTTATAAAACTAAGTTAGAAAATGCAGGGTGAGATTTACCGACTCATGGTCCCTAGGCTAATCAGTGAGCGTCTTCAATTTACTATAGGACCTCTATCCAAAGCCCAGAGAAATACCCCATGGTCCACCAGTTTGTTTGTTTTGTTATTTAATGGCATATCAACCTTCTTGTGTTATTTAATACCGAAGTCATTCTCCTAGAAGAACAGTAGTAGTACTATTTAACCCATAACTGGAAGGATGTGGGAGTTCATACCTTTCCCAAGGGTATTTGCCCGAAAGTGAATGTAATAGCACGACTGGAGTTTGAACTCACAACAATTCCGCAGTCTAGCTCTTTAACCATTAAACCACAAAAACACCCCTGGTACACCAGTTGAAGATCACTGTGGCCCTATACTTATTGTACAGAGGCCCTATAATCCAAGTACTGTACAATAAGTACAGAGGCCCCATACTCTGGGTCAAATAGATCTGTTACCCTATAAATTATTTAAATTAAGAATAGTTACCTAAAGGTTTACTAAGGATTATTACTCGTTACTTGAAAGCAGAGAATTGTATGCAAACAAATGATTATTATTGAATTTAAAAATTGAAACCTTATAATTGCCTATGAATTATTAGTATTAGATAGGAATACTTGAAACATACAAATATGTGTAAAAATTTCTTAAAAAAAAAAAAAAAAAAAAAAAGGTGAATATAAACATACAATGAATGTAATTCTCTAACATCTAAGTATAAAATAACCCTTGACAAGTTGACATTCCATTAAAAACAACCAACCATACTCCAGACTCAGTCATTGTACAGTTGCCTTTATAGTTTTGTATATATTATACAAGGATATACCTGATGTCCACTTAAGACTATAACTTAGCATGCTGAGTGACAAATTAATTTTAATGAACTCCCAGATAACTTTGGGCCAATGGCCTACAAAGCTTAATGGTAAATCCATCCCTGAACAAACATACACAATCCTTACTACCTACTAGTAAAAATAAAAATTGCATACATCACATTTACAATCAACTTAGAGGCATTTAATTGCAAGATCTAACATAAAAATCAATTCACCTTTTTGTTTCTTTTGTTTGAGATTTTTTTCCTTTGATAAACAGCAAGTGGGAAACGAACACTTAAGCATACCACAAAGGTGAGTGGCTGGGAAATATGGTGACATTTAACAACAGTGTCGGTATGACTAGAATATTTTTGAAATCTTATTAATTCAAGAATGATAATATGACAATGATGAAGATATACGAAGCTCGTTTAATAAATAAAGTGAATTTTACCCGAGAAGTTGGTAATAGGAAGCATTGTTTACAGTTGCACCTTTTTTTTTTTTTTTTTTTAAGGGCATCAGTAGCCATGAATCCTTTCATGGCTCTTAAGATTGTCAGCATGACCTTCTTTACTGACAACTAAGCCCAGAAC
The DNA here is from genome assembly GCA_963585895.1 of Sepioteuthis lessoniana. Taxonomy (NCBI): domain Eukaryota; kingdom Metazoa; phylum Mollusca; class Cephalopoda; order Myopsida; family Loliginidae; genus Sepioteuthis; species Sepioteuthis lessoniana. The sequence goes on along the minus strand of OY757937.1, from coordinate 2,664,423 downwards.
TTTTTCTTTACTGGAGAGTCAGCATGTTTCTACACCATGGACTACCTTTTCAATTTAGTCTCATATTTAACCCATTTGGAAAGATCTTTGTGACTAAAAACATGCGTCTCCATAAACATCGCACATTCTTCTGTAAATTTCACATGGTTTGCACTTTTCAGCCAACAAAGACTTGATGACAGACCTCTGTTCAAGCCTGTAGCACTGTTTGATTTGCCATCATTTTACCACTCAAAACAAATATTTCTGCGAGACTAAAATAATTTTTGCTATAAACCAATTTCAAACAATGTAGAGTTTACATTTATGGGGGTGGAAAAATCATTTTGCTTTGTAAAAAATTCCCCTTATTTATTGAATGACTTCGTACATAAAAATGCCTTCTTACTTTAAGAGTTAGAAAATTTCTACGCATCATATATGAAGCACAACTCACAAGCTTTGAAAACTAGACGCATGTGAAACTTTTATTTTAAATACTTTCTCTCCTCTTCTTTTTTTACGTTTCTATAGAATAGTTCAAAAAAAGAGAATTTGTCATTGCTTCAGTAATGTACAAAAAAAAAAAAAAAAAAAATTTACATAGAAATATAATACATTCCTCATCCAGATAAGAGTAAATTTAAGTTCGTTTTTTTTTTTTTTTTTGTTTCTTTTTACGAATAAACAGTTTTATCTAATCTCCCCAGAATTATGGATCGGCTATCCGCCATAACTCGACATCTTAGTTGTTTGGGGGAGGAAAAGTCTAACAAAATATGGTCACTAAATGAATTCTAGCGAATTGAAGACGTAATTTTGGGATAAGATTATTTTGAAAATAAAAAAGCATGTGACTAAAAACTCATTCGCGTTTTGATGGGAAATGTAACTATTACATTTCTAGATAAGTTTTTTTGTTGTTGTTTTTTTTTTTTTTTTTTGTACATTACAGCAGAGATTTTCTTTATTGAATTATTATATACAAGCACCGAGGAGATTATTTTGATAGGAACGATAGAAACTAAATTTTCTTCATCACGACAGAACCGAATTTTCTTTCAATATTATTATTATTATTAGTTAAAAGAAAAACATTTTTCATCATCATCAGTTAATTTGTAACACTAAGAAACTAACAAATATCATCTGATTAGAAAAAAAAACGTTTTGCCCTTTCATCAGCAGGTTTGAAAATCGAAAGACAAGAATTGGAACATTTTGTCTCTTATTTTTTTATTTTTTTAACCATTCCACATGATAAATTGTTCATTAATATTATTAAATTCTCATTTTAGCAGTAAACCAAACAAAAACAAAAAAAAAGAAGAAAAAGCACATTATTAAAGCAATTTCCATCCCAATTGTAATTGAATGATACTTCTATGGGGTCAGCATCATCAGAAAGTCATCTTTTAATCATCCAGATTCTCGACAGAACAGAAGATACCGATAGAATGCTAATTAAAATAAGACAATTCTTTTTATTCTTTCTTTAAAGCATCATCACCATGAACTCATTGACTGCTTTTATAATGGGAACCCAACGGGTCTCATAGGTCGTCTATGTCATTTACTTGTGACTTAGTTTGGCAACATTGTCAGAATTATGAGGCATCTAATGAGTATCGAACTCTCTCGCAATAGTCTGCTATACTAGTTCGCTAACCATTAAAACTGACCCAACTATAATGACATCATTTACAGGGGTGGGGTATCAGTTACTATATATATATATATATATATATATATATATATTTTACACATACATAGTTAATAGTGAGCACACAATCATTTTTCTTTAATTTATTGCGCCTTTATTTTTATTTCATTATAGCTATTCTTTTATTTATTTCCAATCTGCTGGTCCCACCCTTCTTGTTGCCATAAGAAAATTGTCACAAACAAAACAAAAACTAGAAAATCCACATGTTACTGCTTCCTCATTTCACAGAAAAATGAAATCGAAAAAAAATTATTCCTAATTTAAAATTATTCATAACCAACTTAACTTTAAGATAACATGACTGACGAAAGTCAATCATTCCTTAATAATAATAATAATAAAAACATTTAATTCACAATTTAAACGTAATAAATTCGTTAATGTTTTACAATGTAATATACATAATAAACAAACGCAAATGACCTTCACCTAAAACTTCGACATTTCTGAAATTTGGGGAAAAAAAGTATAAACATTTCAAGAAAAAAATCTTTCATTTCTTTTTTAATATAGTGATACAAATTGAGTACTGTATGGTTTTTCATACAGAAATAAGTTTGTTTTTTTTTAAAGTCTACTTAAAATTCCTTTTATTGTTTTTAAATCAATGGAGAATGACGTTTGATCCCATAAGTACTAAGTGGTTCTATTAAAAAAAAAAAAAAAAAGATTAATCCTTCTTTTACACCAAACAATAATTTAAAGTTTTTCCACCCATGAAAAAATCCGGGTGTATGTGTATAATGTTTTTAATTTTAATACGAAAACAAATACCATTATTTTTCAAGCTATAAAAAAGTTTAAAAACTTAGTGTCATGTTAGCAGCTTGATTAATAGTCCAAATTAAAAAGGATGGTAAGGGTAACCCAAAGCCGAATATTTTAGACCTTTTTTTTTTCGATGCAGGTCTCATTGGGAAAAGAGAAAAAAAATTGCTTAACAAGCCAGGTTTGGGCTCCTTTACCAAGAGTTTTCTCGTTCCCCACTGATAAAAAAAAAAAAAAAAAAAACAACAACAAATGGTCTAAAAATGTTCGGCTTCAGGTTACCCTTAACAAGACTATAAGTCAAAAAACAAGAAAATGTTCTAATCATTTGCTAAGTAAGCAAGAAGTAAAAAAAAAAAAAAAAAAAAAAAGACTAATCGTTTTTTTGTTTTACTGTTGAAAATTCGTATGTACCAAAACCGCTGATTATTTTAGGACACTTTTTGCTAAATAATTTCTTTTACTTTCATTTTTACCACAATTCAAATAGAAACCATATATCTATACAAGTACAAACAAGATCTGGCATTAAATAACCTACAAAATTTGATATGCCATAAACTCAATGAATCAATCAAATAGGATCACTGATTGAAGGAAAGTCTAACTTCACAAAAATTTTGAAATCATTCTAGCGGTCAATCTCTTATAAAATTATTTTTTACACTGATCTACAAAGACGAGCGTCCTCATCTTATTATTTTCATCACAATATTTCGGTTTTTGAAGAAGACCGGAGGATACAACGGCCGAAGCTTTGTCATTATAAAGATAAGGACACTCGTTGGAGAATATCAAAGTGACTTTTAAACTTTTTTCAATAGCCATGAAAAAAAAAATTGGAATAAGTAAAAACAATTATTAATTAGCTGGACAGAAAATTACATTTTAGGTAATAATGAAAATAACTAGATCAATAAATCCTTTTCTTATATTGAGTTGGAATAATTTTTACAATTCTTGTGTATAAAGTATCCGTTTTCTTATGAGGAAGGAGAAAAAAAAAAGCATTTTTAGGCTTAAGAAAAAAAAAAAAAAAAAAAGTGAATTCGTGCAGCCTTGGCATTCCTTTCTTCCTCCATTCTAACAAGTGTCTGTGTGTATTTCAGAAAGGATATATAACTGAATAACCAATGATGTATTGAATTAAAGAAAAAAGAGTTGAGATAAAAACACATGACTCAATTAAAAAGAAGTAAAAAAAATTTTTTTTTTAAGTATGATGTCAGTTTTAAAATAAAAATACACAAATATTATTAAATTTCACTCGTTAACAAAATACAGAGAAAAACTTGAGTTTTGTTTTCCTTTTTTGGAATAATATTCAAATACACAAGCACTGAAATTTTATAAAATCATAAAAAATAAAAATAAAAAATAAAAAAATGTTAATCTGAATATTTCAAAATACAATTACAGACAATTACGCCTCAAACGTCACTTAATTTTCTAGTGTGTTTTTTTTTATTTTATATTGTATAGTTCTGTAATAAAAATAAATAAATGAAATGGAATAAGAAGAAAAAAAAATTGTTACAAAGTTTAAGGACAAGAAATGTTTTTACGGATGTTTAATAATGAAAACCTGGGGCGGCGGACATAATGTTGTCCATAAAATTTGTTATACTATAATTTTCTTTATTATTATTATAATAATTTGATATTTGTGTATTAAAATATCCGAGTAATTTCTTGAGTCAGTGAGTTTACGTCAGAAATTAACATTTATAAAAATCACTTGAAAAAATAAAAAAATATATATTGCGAAAATAAAACTAGATCACATTTTACAATGATTTAATTGTTGGAAAACTGAAGCTAAAATTTAAGAATTGATGTTATTGGTCATCCGTAACAGGACGTAATTTCCTTAAATTCCTTTGGTTAATACGACATATTTTTTAAATTTTTATTTTAGTATATTAAATAAAAGAGTTAGAGAAAGATGTCACAGCTGTGAAAAAAGAAATGTAAATATGAATTAAAAAGTGTTCGTCATTATTTTTTTTTTTTTTTAATGATAATTATTAACTTTAACTAATTCAAAAGGTTTCTTTCTCAAAGTTGAAAAACAATACAAAGTTCACCTTACACACACACACACAGAAAATGTTGATATGAGATTTCACAAAAATGTCAAGACTTTTTATGAATGAAACTAACGATTAAAAAAAAAAAGTATGTTGGTAGAAATAAATAAAGGACTCACCTCTTAACCAAGCAGCCACCTTTTCAGGATCCCATTCATCGAATCGAATGCAATTTAATAAATTTTTCCGGCCCATAGTAAAATAAATAAAACAAAATTGGGCTCTAGGTCCTTAGAATAAGAAATATCTCGAAGTAAAGTTTTAAGCCGTCATTAATAAGTTAAGTGCGACCCCAGGAGGCTTCTTGATTCAGCTTATCTAAAATGATAGGAAATGATCACACCTGCTACTGGCCTAAAACTTTCCCTGCTGACTAGTTGGTAATTACATAGACTATTCTGGGACAGAGAGACAGGTAGGTAAAAATTAGAGAAAGAAGGGTGATTTGTTAAAATCCAGGTGTTGAGATACATGTAAAGTTAACAATTGGGCAAAGAAAACTGCCCCCAGAGACTGGAAGCTGTGTATCCTGTCCTAAGTTAGATATGTTAGTTTGTTGTTGAATTTGAACAATATTTAGTCTTTGATATGAAAATAAACTTATGTAATTCCTTTTCGTCTTTAAGAGATTTTACTAACATTTTAACTTCAGAGATGTTTTAAATTTATGCTAAGTCGACGCAAACTTATTCGTCTCTGCATAATGTAATTATATTTATATATACATATATATATATATATATATACACACAAACAAACATTAGTGTAAACTTTAGGTTTTTCTAAAATTTGTAAATACTAGCAAAGTAAAAAATACCATTTTACTTACGGTTAAATCTTTGTGTGAAAAGAGTTTTTTTTTTTAAACGACTTTATATTTTAAATGAAATATAAAAACTATGACACTAAAAAACAAATACAGAAAAAAAATAATGACATTATTTTACACTGGATTTTTTTGAGTGGGGTGGACACATTTACTACAAAATTCTCTATTGCAAGGTACGTTGAACGTAAAAATTAAGAAGATCAAGTAGTTTGTTATTAGTACCACTATCAGGAATTATTAAATATTTCTACACGTATAGCTGGACCTAAAACAGCCACCCTAAAAGAAAAAAAAATGAAATATTTAGTAATATAGGAAGTTAATCAATTAAACTAAATATAACAGTCGTTTAAAATCTCGTCAAAAAGAAGGACACTTTTTTTTCTTTTACCTAAGTTTTTTTTTTTTTTTTTAGATACGTGCTAAATTAAGAAAAAAGGTCCGTGATTTTCTTAGAAAGAAAAGTTATTTCTCCGAATAAATAATAATAATAATTAATATTAGTATTATTAAAACAAAACTACGTCTTATAAAGAAACATTCAAAAATATTTTTTAAAAAAAAACCCTAAATAATCAGCGTGCAGTTTTAATTTAGTCTGAGTAAACAAAATAAATGAAATCAGTTATGTTGAATGTTGTCATCTAATCATACTGTGAAAATAATTGTAATATCGCTTTTTCAGGGCCCGTTTTGACCGAGATATAATACCAATTCTTTTTAATCTTCTAGAAGCCACATCTAGCAATAACAAAAATTGTATGTTCATCTTTTATATATATGTACCAGATCCGTTTTGTGCAGTTGGTCGGTGGTAAAAAATTTTTTTTTTAAATGAAGACCTTGGTTAATGTTGTTGGGTGTTTAATTTGTGTAGTAGTACCAGCAAATCGGTTATAGTAGCCGTTTTTTGTTAACGCCCTGTTTTCTAGTGATGCAGTTTATAAAAATAAAGATTTTATTATTGTGTGTTTGTGTATATAAAAACTGCATATGTCCTGTCAAGTATCATAGACAATTCGTACAGTTCGTATCCACTGTGATGTGTAGTAATATAAAGATGTCATATTGTATAAGATCCTTGTAACAAAAATGTATATAATGCCGTCCCTCAAACATTTGGGTTTGTCTTTTCTTTTTTCTTTCCACACTCTACACACGCGAGATAATTCTCTTTTCTTTTCTTCTTCCTATACCCAATTTGGTAATATGTATTTACTTGCCACACCACAAAGGCAAAATGTAACACATGATTTTTTTAAAATACTCAACCTGGTAACAACCCAGTGACGGCCACTTGCAGGAATTAGAAATTATGGGAAGAGGAGAAGGAAGCACATTGTCTCGTGGTTGGAGGAGCTGTAGACTTGACTGACGATCGAAAACTACAGAGAGAGAGAGAGAGAGAGAGAAATTTGGTTTATATATGAAAAGATTGATGAATATACAGGGTAAAGAAGCATAAGTAAGTAAAAGCCAAATACAGATCGATAGACACACCAAACAAGATTGATTATTAACAAAAGGTCGATTAATTATGAACAAACGATAAATCAAATAGAAAGAAAAAGCACTTTGTGGTACATATATCAACGGAAAAAAAATTGCTTTATCTTAGGTGGAGGGTGGCTCATCTAAGTGGTCAGGTACGATTTTTACACCAATAAATTTACTTGCGATAAGATTAAAAACAACCTAGACAAAATTTACGTACAATGATAGAGTTGTGGTCCCATTTTTGACGACATCGATTTTTGGGGAAAATCTTTTTCCCTCACTCTTTCATTGTTACAGACGAAAGCCGTGATCCATTATTCTATTTTATTATTTGTTTATAGCAGCAACTTTAACATAGAGAAACCGCCAGTATAGGAGAAAGACATTCAGAATCACCCTCGAAAAAATAAAGTTCTTGAGCAAAGTGTCCACGTTTTTGTCATTCGCTTGCCCAAAAAGAGTGGTGGGGGAGACCCTTTCACAGAAATTAGTCGTGTTGGGACCTCAACAGTAGTATTGTACCGAAAGGTCTTGCTAGCACTCGAACCTAGCATCCTTGTTATTCGGACAGTAAAAATTCAATAAATAATAATAATAAATTAATAAAAAACAAAAAAGAAAAATACCTACTACCCACAAAAAATATAAATAAAAGGTCAGTTACAATAAAATAAAATTTATATCACTAAAAAGAAATTGGAGGAAAAATCTAATATAAAATTATTTTAAATTATAAAAGCTGATATCACGAAATATTTTTTTAAGTGCTCTACATGTGACCTTATTTTAGACTAAATTAAAATCCAGTAGCTTAGTTTGGCATAGGGCCAGAATTATGGAGAACCCGGTGAAAATTCAAACTCACAACGAACAGTAATTAATATTCGAGACAAGATTATTAACCAATGCACCACGATGAGGTATCCTAAAAACTAAAATCTCGTAACTGTTGATGTTTTTAGTCAAACTTGTGACCGTTCCCTTCAGCAAGCAGATAGAAAGAAAGAAAGAAAGAAAAAAATAGAGTAAATGAGGCACGCGAGAATATATATAATAAAAAAAGGAGAGAAAAATATACAAATAAAAAAAACAAACGATAATAGGAGCTTATAAATTTGTGACGATATCAGCTGTAAAGAAGAGACTTATAAGAAGAAAAAGAAACGAAACAAACGATAAGAACTTTCAAGTGCCACTCATAAGTAAAGAAAAACAGGTGAGTAAGAAGTGTATGTGTAGGGGAGAGAGAGAGAGAACTCGCTGGGGAGAGGGGGAGAGAGAGATAAATAACAAGTGTAGGGACTGCTATTTACACTTAGTGTTTTGTAAATTCAAGACTGACCAAAATGGGTTTAGGGTGTGAAGGATGTTTATATAAACTGACTACTGACTAATAGGTGTGAAATGGGCACCTCAGATGGTGTAATGGTTAGCAAGCTAGACGAGCAGACCTTCATGAGTGAGTTCGAGTCTCATTGAGTGCTCCATTCATACGGCCTTGTGCCATATCTAAACAAAAAAGCTTAGTAAATTATTAATAGGTGTGAAATTGAATCATATGGTCGAAACAAAAAAACCCTAGCAAAAGCTACCCAAATATTGTTCATCCCATCATAAAGAAGACTTTGGTTGGTTGGTTGGTTGGTTGGTTTTTTTGTTTAATGGCATATCAACCTCAGCGGGTTATTTAATGCAGAAGCCATCCTTGTAGAAGAATAGTAGTTGTACAACTTAATCCATAGCAGGAGGGGATAAGAGGGTTCATGCCTTTCTCAAGAATATTTGTTTGAAAGTAAGCATAATAGTGTTACTGAAGTTCAAACTCACTATGATATCACCATGAAGTACATTAACCATGACATCTTTAAGACTCCTCCACCCCAAAAGATAAAGTGGTTGGTTGGTTCGGGTTTTTTTTTAATTTAATGGCATATCAATCTTCCATCCTTTAAAAAAAAAAACTGTATTAGTACTATTTAACATATAACTGGAGGGTATAAAAGGGTTCATACCTTTCCCAAGGGCATTAGTCCAAAAGTGAATGTAATAGGGCAACTGGAGTTTGAATTCACACACAATCCAATACATCAGCCACTACGTCATGAGGACTTCTCCCCCCCCGCCACCACCACCATCACCAGGAAAACTTCCAGCAGGATGACCAGACATTTTGATGTTGAACTATAAAAGTTAATATGAATCCACATTGGACCCAAGGAAAAGGTTTTAAAGTAAGAATCATTTCTTTTTTGCCAAGTAAGTGAGACTTTCATTGTGAGTTATTCTCTAACTTAACAATGAATAATAATAAATGAGAAGCTATGTTGCTGCAAGACGAACCTAAATTTAGATTCCCAAGCTTTGAAAGAAAACTTAATTATTGAATGATTTGTCTAACTGAAATAATTTATATTTTATCAAATGTTATTTCTTCAGTTTATAAGTAAATGTAATAAATAAACAATTAAAAAATATGAAAGAAATTATTATTATCAATAATAATAATAATAATCAACAAAAAAAAAGAGAACTTGCAAAATAGTCGACTTTGCTGTCCCGGCAGACCACAGTATAAAACAGAAAGAATGTGAAAAGAAGGATAAATACTTCGACCTTGCTAGGGAACTAAAAAAACTGTGGAACATGCAGGTGACAATTATACCAATTGTAATAGGTGCGTTTGGAACAGTAACTAAGGGATTACCAAAGGGACTAGAGGACTTGGAGGTTGGCGGACGAGTGGAGACCATCCAAACGACAGCATTGTTGAGAACGGCCAGAATACTAAGAAGAATCCTGGAGACTTGAGGAGACTTGCTGTCACTCAGACTTCAGTGAAAAACTATCGGCTATCGCTGATGTGAAAATCTCTAATGAGTGAATAATAATAACAATAATATGAAAGTGACGATTGTACCAATTGTTATTAGTGCTTTTGGCACAGTAACTAAAGGATTATTAAAGGGCCTGGAGGACTTGGAAGTTGGCTGACGAGAGGAGACAAATGACAAATGACAGCATTGTTGAGAACTGCCAGAATACTAAGAAGAGTCCTGGAGACTTGAGGAGACTTGCTGTCACTCAGACTTCAGTGAAAAACTATCGGCTATTGCTGATGTTCACTCATTAGAGTGAACAATAATTATAATAATAATAATTGTGATTGGTGCTTTTGGCACAGTAACTAAAGGGTTATTAAAGGGACTGGAGGATTTGGAAGTTGGCAGACGAGTGGAGACAATCCAAACGACAGCATTATTGTAGACAGCCAGAATACTGAGAAGAGTCCTGGAGACTTGAGGAGACTTCATCATCATCATCATCATCATGTCGTGCTGGTAGCACGGATATCCCTGACCCTCTTTCGCCACTTTTCCCTATCGTTCATCGCCTCAGGCAGGTCTTCTGGACAACATCCCGTATCCTCCCATAGTTGCTGAATGTATGTTCGTGCTGGCCATCCTGCTTTTGCCCGGCCATGTGTGGGGGTCCACAAGAGTACATCACTTATGAGTTCATCCCTGCTTCTCCAGCAGTGTCCTGCATGTCTGGTTCGTCTAACTTGAATAGTTTTCTTGATAGGAGACAGGTGGCCGTACAGTTGGTGTCTTGTGGGGTGTTGCCGCCAGGACTTGTTCAAAATTGCTTGCAGCATTCTTGTGTAATTGCCGTCTAGCTTCTTCTCCAGCTGTTTTGTTAGAGTCCATGTAGTGCATCCATATAGCAGTATCGATGCGACCACTGCCTGGAAGAAACTGCGTTTCATTTTATCGGTCAGGTCTGATTTCCATATAATCGATAGCCTATTGATAGCTGTCCATGCTTTCGTGAGGAGACTTACTGTCACTCAAACTCCAGTGAAAAACCATCAGCTGACGCTGATGTGAAAAACTCTAAAAGAGTATATAATCATAATAATAGAAGAAGAATAATAAGAAGATAACAATGATTGATATCACTGGATCTAAAAATTAAAAATAAATGAAATAGGTTTATTACTAGTTCTTCAATCTAGAAATGTAAGATAGAATAATTGCTTAGTTAAGAAGTTACAATTTAACAAAAAACAAAAAGTTTAAATTAAAAAATCTCCTGTAACTTAAATCAAAAATTATTTCTCTGTAAAACTCTTTTTTTAAACATTTTTCACAGCACCCAGTTGGTGGGGCTTAGAATATGTAGACTGTATGCGGAAGGGGTAAGACCTCCCCACAAAAAGATCAGTGTCTTAGGTATGACACAAAACTGCATCTAATGGTGAGGCTCCAGTTCTAGACAAATGGGGAGTATGGAGTTACCAATTCATTGCCATTACTCCCAGGTCCACTCTTACCTGGAGTGGTAGTACCTGTAAGGGTCCCATCTAGGGGTCAAATAGATCCCTTGAAAAATAATTCATATTCAATTGGATTGTGTGCAAAAAAAAACGAAAAAAAAACAACTATTCAAAAAATGTAACTATAAATAAAGATGGTTGATTGGTTGGGTTTTATGGCACATCAACCATTGTAGGTTATTTAATGCCAAATCCATTTTTATACATATATATTGAATATATAGGATTTGCTTTGGTTGGGTTTTATGGTATATCAACCATTGTAGGTTATTTAATGGCAAATCCTCTTTATACATATATATTAGATAGATAGGATTTGGTTGGGTTGGGTTTTATGGCATATCAACCATTGTAGGTTATTTAATGCCAAATCCATTTTTATACATATAAACAGTTCTATTTCAAACAATTCAGTCTAGCATAAGTACACAGTTTAGTTCTATTTGACCCCAAAATAGGACCCTATCAAATGTTACCACTTCGGGCTAGAGTGGATTTGGGAGTGATAGCAATAAAGAGGATATATGAAAAAGGAATGCAATTCCCTAACTTCTAGGCATAAAATAACCCTAGACAAGTTAACATGCTATTAAAATCAATCAGTCAATAGAACAATATTAACTTTATAAGATAATCTATTATATGAGGGTCATTCGATAAATAAGGGAATTTTTGCCTAAAAAGTTGGCAATAGAAAACTCTGTTTATAGTGGCAGCTTTTTTAAGGAATTCAATAGTTCATGTCTCAGAAAGCTGTCAGAATGACCTTCTTTACTGACAGTTGTGCCCAGAACTTTTTCTTTACTGGAGAGTCAGCATGTTATTTTATAAACTGTCTTTTTGACTCAAGCTTGTAATGCAAAATCCATGTTTAGCTCATTTGTAAAACATTTTTTTCACTAAAACACGCTTCTCCATACACACATCACATATTCTTCTGTAAATTTCACATGGTTTGCACTTCTCAGCTACCAAAATTTTCATGACAGACCTCTGTTCAAACCTGGAGCAGTTTAATTTGCCACCATTTTGAATAGCCTCAAAACAAATATTTCTGTGAGATAAAAATAATTTTTGCTATAAACTAATTCCAAACAATTCAGTTTAAATTTATGGAAAAAAATGTATTTTGCTTTCTCAGAAAAGTTCCTCTCATTTATTCAATGGCCATCATAGATAGATAGATAGATAGATCTGAATAGACTGAGATAGATAGATAGATAGATAGGTTTCTTTGTTTAATGGCATATCAACCTTTGTAGGTTATTTAATGTCAATGCTATTCTCCTAGAAGAACAGTAGTGCTACTATTTAACCCATAGCTGGGAGGATAAGGGGGTTCATACCTTTCCCAAGGGTATTTGCCCGAAAGTGAACGTAATAGCGCAACTGGAGTACGAACTCGCATACTACGATTCCACAGTCCATCGCTTTAGCCATTACACCACGAGGACACCCCCATATAGATAGATAGATATGAATAGACTGAGATAGATAGATAGATATGAACAGACTTAGATAGATAGATCAATAGATAGATAGATAGATATGAACAGACTGAGATAGATAGATAGATAGATAGATAGATAGATAGATAGATAGATAGATAGATAGATAGATAGATAGATATGTACAGAATGAGATAGATAGATAGATAGATAGATAGATAGATAGATAGATAGATAGATATGAACAGAATGAGATAGATAGATAGATAGATAGATAGATAGATAGATAGATATGAATAGACTGAGATAGATAGATAGATAGATAGATAGATATGAACAGAATGAGATAGATAGATAGATAGATAGATAGATATGAATAGACTGAGATAGATAGATAGATAGGTAGATAGATAGATAGATTTCCTTTATCTACTGAATAACCCTTGTAATTCACTAAATGACTAAATGTCTTCTTTTATGTCCATCCAACAAAAGCTTCAACAGAATTAGAATCAATTTCAATTAAACTGTCAGGAATTCTTTTGAAAGGTTTTAAATTCTTAAAAGGTTTTAAATTATATTTAGAGATCTGGTTTTTAGGTGAGAACTATCTTTTACCTTCTCTCTCTCACTCTGCCTTTCTGTCCCTCTTAAGAGGGTATCTATACCATATAATCGTATTTTTCATGCAACAAAGACAGTCTCCTGTTTGAATTTGTTTTGAACTGACTGCAAACAATTCAAAGGAGCAAACTCTCTCTTAAATTTACATAAACTTATCATCTGGCCAGCTGTATGTCATCATGAGTAGAGTAGGAAATCCTAAGAGGTTTCAAATTCTCATCAAGAGGTCAAATAAAAAAAGGAGTCCACATACATCAAAAGCAATATTGTCTATCAAGAGGTTCTTTCATGAAAATATTTCTGATATCAGATTTTGAAAGAGAGATTGGACTAGTTGATGCAAAGGAGGATATTTAGTCGCATCCCTACTCTCTATGGTCCAATATAAGGTTTAGTATATTTAATAATACTCTAACACTGAATAAACGGAAGGTATGACAAGATAAGCTCATTTACTCATATCCTCCTCATCAAGTCATGCTGACAGCACAGATTCCCTTGACTCTCTTTTACAATCTGTCCCTATTATCCATAGCTCTTGGCAAATCATCTACATGGTACCCAGTGTCGGCAAAAAGTTGATGAATATAAATTTTTGTTTATCGGCTAACAATGGTGTATCTATGTGTAGGAGTTCAAAAGGAAAACATCGTTTATGGGTTTGTTTTTATTTCCCCAGCTGTGCCCAGTATGTCTTGTTCATCTTATTTGAATGGGTGATGATATGGGCGGTAAGTGGCCATACAGCTGCTGTTTTGTGAGATGCCACTTCAAGGATTCATTCAAAACAGTATGCAGCATCTTTGTGTTGTTCCTATCTAGCTTTTTATCAAGCCATTTCATAAAAGTCCAGATGGTGTAGCCATACAATAGTACTGACACAGTACTTGAAAGAATTCCAATTTCATTTTAGCAGAGATTAGATTTCCATATGGTCATTAATCAGTTGATAGCAGTTCATGCCTTTCCTATATGCATGTTAACATTTAATATTTACATTATAAACATAAGAGTCCCCATGACATAATGGCTAATACACAGGACCACAAGCTCGTAGTATGCAAATTCAAATTCCTGTCAAGCTATTACCTTCACTTTTGGACTAATACTCTTGGGGAAAAGTATGAACCCCCTTATCCCCCCAGCTATATGTTAGATAGTACCACTATTGACTGTCTACAAAGATGGCTTTGGCATTAAATAACCCATGAAGATTGATATGTCATTAAAAACAAAGAAACCAAACCATTATAACATGCAAGAATTTTAATGAGAATCTGCAAATGTGTCCCAACAGATAAAATAAGTGCAGCATGAACCAGCAGTATATGAAAGGGGTACAAAATGATGAAAATGGTTACTTGAGTTCTTTGCTGGCTTAGCAAAAAAAGCTTTACATTTTAATACCAACGCAAGACAAGGCCTAAGACCAAAGTTGGAGACAAAGTCTCACTGCTGTTCACCAAACAGATAAAACTAAACACATTTTCTTCAGTCAAAGAACCAGGATGGAAAGACTGATTTGAACTATGGGAGTGACACATGATGTTCAAAGAAACTTCCTTAAATCTTAGGGAAGACATTTATTGTCCTCAGTGACATGCGTGTTAAATGAAAAATTTTAACACAAATTACTTTACAAACGTCAATGACCATCTTGAAATCTCTGCATAATATGGGTAAATACGGCTTATCAAAAATATCATTGGTAAATCTTTCTATCAGTGAGATATAATGTTTATAGTAAAGATAAGTGTGTAAATATTTAACTGACAACAAAAACTGTAAAATTACCAACTACAATTCAAGTCTCAATCTCTTATTCTGTGAAGATAGGTACTTTAGCTCGTTCCTTAAAAATATGAGATTAATTAAATAAATAAAAGATATTCTGCAGTTCTTGATAACGACTTGAATTTGAATCAGGATTAATGCAAATGTCCCACACCCTCGTGTGTGTATGTGCATATATGTGTGTGTGTGTATGCAAATGTCCCACCCCCCCATGTGTGTATGTGCATATATGTGTGTGTGTGTGTGTGCAAATGTCTCACACCCCCAGCATATGGGTGCATGTGCATGTGAGTGAAAATGCCCCACGTCCTTAAGGAGCAGAGGCCTACAGTCACACCCACGTCTATGACAATGTTGTGGTTTCTGAGCATGTAGAATTTTCATAGAGTGGATTTGCTAGCTTCACAACCCCTAGTTTTTTTTTTATTCAGAGCTTTTTCCTTCCACCAGACCAATAGCCTTATACATATACATATATATATTCCCACACAAACAATATCATATAGTACATATATATATATGTGTGTGTGTGTGTGTGAACTGGGTTACAAGTGGATATTTAGCTAATGAGATCTCATGACAGCAAAAGTCTTTCAGTCGCACCCTACAGAGAACTTGTATCAATTCTGTGACAAAATATGTGGATCTGCAGCAGGTTTGAGAAGTCATATGAGGTTGCACAGGGAAAAATGTCTGTGGAAAAGACAGCTAACTTATTTGTGAGACATGCAATAGGGCTTGCAAGTATATACTTGGCCTGAGGAATCACACATGTTCCTAAGGGTAGCAAATCTTGGCAAATCGAGGAGATAGCCTCCTTTTGCAAAGAAGTGGTTTGGTTTAGTTTTATGGCATATCAACTATTGTAGGTTATTTAATGCAAAATCCATTATATATATATATATATTAAATATATGATTTCTAAGCATATTTTGTATTTGTTTGTTTGTTTGAGTTTTATGGCATATCAACCTCTGTAGGTTATTTAATGCCAAATCCATTTTTATACAAATAAACGGTTCTATTTCAAACAATTCAGTTTATTATAAGTATAGTTTTTGATTTACACAATTAAATGTCAAAACTGTTCTATTTCAAACGATTCAGTTTAGCATAAGTATACAGTTAAAATTTCAAAACAGTTTTATTTCAAGCCATTCAGTTTAGTTCTATTTGACCCATAGATAGGACTCTATCAGGTGCTACCACTCCGGGCCAGAGTGAACCTGGGAGTGATGGCGATAAAGGAGTACTCTGCATTCCCCAAAGCTCCAGCAATGATAATGAAAGGGTACTCCAAAATTCAAAAACTCCAAAACTGGAGTCTTACCAAAAAATGCAGTTTAATGTCATGTCCATGAAAATAAATGGTTTCAAGTATTGCTATCCAACACTAATAATTTTATTCAATATTATTCATTCATTTGTACACAGTTAAATGTTTTCAAACATTGTTATGCAATATTAGTAATTCATTTTAACGTTAATCCCTTGTTTGCACGCAGTTAAATGGTCTCAAGTGTAGTAAATGATGAAATATTTCTATTTAACCCAAAGATGGAACCCTAACCGGTACTACCTCACGAGATTAGAGTTCACCAGACAGCAACAGCAATGAAACATTCCCAAAATCTCGAGGAATAGAGCCTCACTATCATAACTGTAATTTTTAGTGATCTAAATTAACACATGATATTTCAACTTGAAACAAAATCTATCAATCAAATAAAAACTATTAGAAGCTCTGCATTATTGCTAACAATAAATAATGGGTCAGCACTTTTACCAAAGAGCAGGGTGTAGTACCTGTTCAAAGAATCAACATGTTACTCTCCAGCAGTTATACCAAGGATCTTTTGAGACATGTAAATAGCGTAAACAATAAACAAGTTTATTTAAAATTTTGCTATCCTGGAGCTGTTGAATTCTTCAAAAGCATTTTGAGCTACTGCCAAATTGTTGAAAACCTCTTGCTGGAAGTTTTCAAGATGCTGGTGGGAAAGCTGCATAAGGAAGAATTTTGTAGTTCTTTTTGTTTCATTCCTGCAGTGTCATTTGCATGAGATTCAATTGGGAAAAGAATTAGTTCTTTTCGATTGACCAATGTTGGATGTATACACCTAAATCCTTTGAAATGAGCAGAATATAACACCAGCTCAATTTTGAAGTGGAATACAACTGGTCTGAATTCAGAATTTTCCTTCTCCTAGACTGGTTGCTATACCAAGGTTAAAGAGCACAGTGTATCTATTTATCCGTAACCACAGAGAGGCTTATTGGATTCATACCTAAGGGTATTAGTTCAATGTGAAATGCAAACAGCCTTGTCCATGATTTGAACTCAGCTCGCCATGTCCATTTCCTTTGAAGATAACCGCTGCACCATGAGCTCCTCCTTAATCTAATATTGGATCTAACATTGCCGTTCTTTTTCTATTTTGGTAATTTCCTGCCAAAATTTCTTTGTTGTGATCACAGCTTCATCAGGAGGATTCAAGAGTTGTGGTTGATTCCACTTGCTGACAACCGAACATTGACTATGTTTTTATGACACTGCTTGGGTTGGAAACAGTGTTCTGCTGTTTCATCTGTATAGAATACCATTTCTCGTCATATATTATTCATTTTTTATTACACCAGAATATAATGGTAAAAAACATCGTTTTTGTCGGTCAAAAGTGTTGAATTATTCTTTTGGTATAATCTACAAACAACTTCCTGTCTGAACTAAATAGCCATGTTGCATTCTGCGTAAAAGGAATCTTCTAATTATGATTAAAAAAAAAGCAAGGCTCTCTTTTAATTCAATGTTTTTCTGCAGTGAAGGAGTATCTTCCTAGACTTAATGCCTGACTGGATTGAGTAATCTTTATTGGCTCAGGATGCCAACCGTTTAAAGTTAACTGAAACTAAAATCCTTTTTCATTCCAACAAAAAGAAATACTTTATTGGCTCAGGATGCCAACCGTTTAAAGTTAACTGAAACTAAAATCCTTTTTCATTCCAACAAAAAGAAATACAAAGTAAAGATATTATGACAAAGTTTTTTGATTTTTTGCGGCTCATGCTGGGTTTATTTATTGAGTTTGTTTTTCTTCTTTTTTTTTTATTTTCCAATCTAGAAAGTCTTTGTGGTTAACATACTGGACTGCAACAAGCAAGGTTTAACTCCAGTCACTTTTGTTTTAATACCCTTGGGAATGGTATGAACCCTCTTATCAATCCAGCTAAGGATTGAATAGCAGCATTACTCTATTTACCAACCACTCTGCTTGGGAAGGATATGATACAAGGTCCATTTTTCAGTAGAGTTTAACAGGTTTGAATTCAGAGTTTTCCTTCTCCTAGACTAGTTGCCTCACCAAGGCTGAAGAACCTAGTCTGTCCTACTATTTACCCATAGCTGGAGGGAGAATAATTGGATTCATACCTTTCCCGAGGGTATTAGTGCTACGTCAAATGCAATCAGCCTCGTCCAGGATTTGAACTCATGTCGCCGTGTCCATTTCCTACGACAATAACCATTACACCATGGGCACCTCAATAGTAGCATTACTGTCCTTCTACAAAGATGCCTATGGCATTAAATAACCCATAAACATTGATATGACATTAAAAACAAAGAAACCAAAATAAACCAATCTAGTGCAAATATTAAACTAGTGTTGAGTGATAAATATTTTCTTCTTCTTCTTCTTCAACCCGTTTTGAATTGTTTTGCATGGGTTGTTGTCAACTGCAGAAGAATGTCCCTTACCTTCATATTTTATGTCCTCATCTCCATGGTGACATTTTGGGAAGTAATCTTGAACTGTTTGAGGAATGGATAAAAAATTCATATGATGCTATCATATCTACTGTTGAGAAATTTTTGGACCAATGGGAGATGTGTGCGGACTACAAGGGAGTTATATTGAAAAATATAACTCATTTGGTTACATTCTATGAGAGTATCTTAGTCAGCCTTTGAACTTTTCAACTGACCTTTGTACATTTGTTGATGGTCTCTTGGCTAAATTCTTGATTGATTTTGCAAATAGTTTCTGCTGCTTTATATCTCATTTGGAACTTAGACGATAAAATTGCTCAAATATCTTTGATTTAAGAGTTAAAAATAAATAGAAATAAACAGTGAAATAAATAATACTATTTCTATAAATTAATCAAGCAAAATATCCTCTTTAAAATGGTATGAACACAAATAATAGTTTATTCCAAAAGCATCATCAACAATGAAAATTGCAATTATTTGACTCAGAATGGTAGCTTTAGCAAGTAGTTTTTTGTTGTTATTAGCGAGGATAGGTTGTAACGTATGAGGGTATACGTTGTGTTGTTTCCTCGCTAAGTTTGTAAGGTAATAAATGAAGGATGAAGAAGTAAGATGGCGATAGTCAAAATGTGTTTTTAGGAATAGGTTTTATTTGCAGCATGGAATACTGAGTTTGCTTTTGGTGCTGCAAGACTCGTGGAGAGGTTGTGAGTATTGAGACGAAATTGAGTTATGAGAAGTTAAGAAGGTTGAGATGGCAGCGTGTGTCGTCGGACGTGTGAGGGATTGAACTTTAGAGTCACCGTGTAGTTTCGTGTGTCTGGTATTTTTGGGGAGGAGAGTATGTGTTGTCTCCATTAAAGTGGCCCAGAGGTGAATTGATAGCTAGGTGTCGAGAGCGGAATAAAAGCATCACGTTGACATAGCCAATTTTGGGGTAACATAAAGTTGTGCCTGTGTGAGGCATGGAATGTATCTAATTTATATTCAACTGGGATTCCTTGCAAGGAGTCCATAAATTAGATGGGTTCCCTCGTGTGTCCCTGCTGCTGCTGCTGCTGTTCTAGAGCCTCCAGTGAGACATCTGCACTGGGCGGCGTTGTCCAGCTAAAGAGACTTTGTTTGGCAGCTTACCCAATTTTTTGCTGCCCGGAAAAAGGAGGTCCGGGCTGAATAGGATAGGTCATCCTGATTGGGTGAAATTAAGTGTCGAATTAAATTGCGCGCCAAACCAACATACGAAATTTTCCTTCCATTACATAAGCAAGACAACCAACTCGAACATACATACAGCAGCTATGTGAGGATACGGGATGTAGCCCTGAAGACCTGCCAGAGGTGATGAACGATAGGGAAAAGTAGCGAGAGAGGGTCAGGGATATCCGTGCTGGTGGCACGACATGATGATGATGATGATTTGAAACTATGTAACTGTAAAAACAAATGAATAATGCTAAATTGAATTATCAATATCAAAAAGTATTACTTGAAGCCATTTAACTGTTTACAAAAATGATTGATATTAAATAGAATTATTAGTGTAGGATGAAAATACTTGAAACCATTTAACTGTGTGCAAACAAATGAGCTCTAACTTGTTTAAAAATGTTACCTACAAACTATTTATCTACAAATCATATATATCTAATATATATATATATATATATATATATATATATATATGGTTGGTTGTTTGGGTTTTATGGCATATCAACCTTTGTTGGTTATTTAATGCCAAATCCATTTTTATACAAATAATCAGTTCTATTTCAAACAATTCAGTTTAGCATGAGTACACAGTTTAATTGTCAAAAACATTTCTATTTATACCTATTCAGTTTATTTAAACAGTTCTAATTCAGCTTATTCAGTTTAGTATAAGTACAGATTTTCTTTACACACTGTTAAATGTCAAAACACTTCAGTATTAAACAATTCAGTTTAATATAAATAGATTTTCAATGTCAAAAGCAGTTCCATTTCAAGCAAATCAGTTCAGCATAAGCACGCAGTTTAAATGTAAGTACAGTTTAATTGTCAAAAACAT
>OY757937.1:2571013-2641013 GCA_963585895.1 Sepioteuthis lessoniana | reverse complement strand
CATAACTATGTATATTTCATGACTGATAGGCTTGTGGATGCCAGGGTATTGGTGATAATCAGTGTATTGTTATTGAACTTCATCTTAATGATTTAAACATTTGAATGTTGTTAAAAAATATTCTTAAACTAGGAAATATCTTCCTCTCTTGAAAATGTCAATCAGTCTATAAAAGTTAACAAATTTTTGAATAATAAATTGTAAAATATTTCTTAGTGAATAATGAGGATATAAGTGTTTGGGAATTAAAATGTACTGTTTTTTGAATGGTTTAATTTGTTGTTGAGTTCTTTTTTTTGGGGGGGGGTAAGGTTTTCTAGACATAATATCTATATATTTTCATATATTTCTTAAAATGATGTAATATTTAATAATTTTTTCAATCTTCTTTATGATATAAGTAAATTGGCCGACCATAGTCAAGGGCAAACCAAAGGCTCCCTTTCCAATAGCAACTACACTGAGGTGTAGAAGAGGGCACTACTCCTTTTTCTGGATTGCTCCACTTATCCTTGATCTTTACCTTATAATGCTGAGTATTAAGCAATTAATTATCAAGTACCATTTTTGGAATCTTTGGGATTGAATCCTTGTCTTCTAGACCATTGGCAAACACTCTAACCACGATGCCAATGGGCCAGTTTATTACATACAAAATATATGATAATGAATATCCCTTTTCTACATGGCTCTTCTGCGTATTGGACTCTTCCATTGACATAAAAAAATAAGAACTCATATTCATCACCAACATAAAGACATTCCAGCAGAGTAGATTCCCTTGACTCTCTCTCACCATCTGTCCCTATCAGCCATCACTCTTGGAGGTGCCCGTGGTGGAATGGTTATCGTCGTAGGAAATGCACACAGCGACGCGAGTTCAAATCCTGGACGAGACTGATTGCATTTCACATAATGCTAATACCCTTGGGAAAGGTATGAATCCAATTATTCTCCCTCCAGCTATGGGTAGATAGTAGGGCAGACTAGGTTCTTCAGCCTTGGTGAGGCAACTAGTCTAGGAGAAGGAAAACTCTGAATTCAAAACCTGTTAAACTCCGCTTAAAAATTGACCTTGTGTCATATCCTGTCCGAGCGGAGGGGTTGGGTAAATAGGATCACTCTTGGAAAGTCGTCTTGATGGCACCCTGTATACACACAGAGCTGATGAATGTAAGTTTTTGCTGTTCAGCCATAGCCAGTATGTCCATGTATAAGAGTCCAGAGGAGAACGTAGCTTATAAGGTCTTCCTTGTTTCACCAGTAGTATTCAGCATGTCTGGCTTATCTTACTGGGATGGTTTGCAAGACGGGAGGTAAGTAGCTGTGCAACTGCTGTTTTGTGGGGTGCTGTTTCCAGGATCTGTTTAAAACATCATGCAGCATTCTTGTGTAGTTCCAATTCTATATTTAATCAATTGGGATCATGGAAGATTCTTTGTCTAAATTTTTGAGATGAACTTTGATAATTTTTATGATTTAGAGTAGTTGAACTATTGTCTTCATCTTGGATGTCATCTTCACAACATTTTGGCTGATGTATCATTCAGCCAAAATATTTTGAATATAACAAAAACAATAAAGACAACTGAATATTCTTGAGGTGTAAGTTGAAGTTGTTAGATTTCAGACCATCTTCTTCATCTTTTATATTCCTACGTATCGATTTTTCTCACTGTAATATATAAATAGATAATAGTATACTTTCAAGGGATCCAAATTTCATTTTGTGTGGGGTGCAAGGAACCCTACAATTAAATACTTATTTAGACCGGCCCATTGGCTTAGTGGTAGAGTGTTTGCTAATGGTCCGGGAGACTGGGCTTCAATCTCAGGTCAACTCATACCAAAGACTCAAAAAGTGGTACTTGATACCCCCTTGCTTAACACTCAGCATTATAAGGTATGTTTCAAGGGTAAAGTGGAGCAATCCAGGGGAAGGAGTAGCACTCTCCCCTACACCTCGAAGTAGTAGCTATTGAAAAGGGGGCCTTCTGGTCACCCTTGACTAAAGGGAGACAACTTTACTTACTTTTTACTTAGTATTATAACTCTTATAGAAATAAACAAAAATTATTGAAAAATATATTTAACATTATAATTCCATGTTCTCTGTGGTATCGATGAATGATAAAATAAGGAAGGAAAGAAGATAAAGAGTGGAAGATGAGTAACTAACCTAACCAGGATTGTCATACTACCTGCAAAGTGCCAGAGGTGTGAGAGTTCAAAGTAGCAACAATAGAGTCAATAAATGGAGTGAACTCCATATACAGAAATCTAAAAGTTTTTTTTGTATTTTTAGGGAAAGAGGATTTGCAATAAATCCAAGTTGTTGAATGTTATCTTTATGATTGATGAGTGCTCGGTAAATGTTCACGAATAAATTTACTTGCTGTAGGTTGTTCTTTAAACATGGGTGAAGTGAAGTGACTTGGTCTCAAAAGGATATATTCTGACTGCTATCCATGCCTGGCTGTTGAGACAGTTAAGGAAACTTCTCCATGTCGAAGATGCATAGAAGACTGTAAGAATGAGAACTGACCAATTGTGGAATATGACGTGTTATTTATATGTTTTTGATCGGATTAAGAAATGTTTGCAGACTCGTTCTGTGTAACCTTCAGATTGGTCAAAGAAAGTTAAATTCTTGATCACATGATTGCTCACCACTACATACACAGCAATCAAACAGTGACCTTGAATGGCCGACTGACCATTCTAATTTTTGATGAAATGTTGTGAATCATAAAAAGAACATTTCTTTTCATACTGAAATGATGCATTTCAGAAACCAACAAAGATATTTTATTTGCAAAAGAATTTCAACAATCCATTAATTTGAAAACATTAAACATTATAAAACAGATTTGAAAAAGAAAAATTATTCATTGTGAATTTCTGAGTTCAATGTTCAATGGGAAATTACTTGATGAGAAAAGTTAAGTTGTTTGTTTGAGCTTTTTCTCCCATTCTGAAAAAGGGCGAGTCCCCATTGCATAGTGGCTAATGTACTGGACTGCAACATTATAAATAGTGAGTCTGATCTCTTGTCACACTATTGCATTCATTTTTGGACTAATACCCTTTGGAAAGGCATGAAATCAATTATCCCCTCAGCTATGGGTTAAATAGTACCACTCCTGTTCTTCTACAAGGATGGCTTTAGCATTACATAACCCATGAAGCTTAATATGCCATTAAGATAAAGAAAATAAAATCAAACCTAATATTTATAGAATTTAAAAACAACAAAAAATAATTACTGAATTCACATGTTTCTGTGATGAATTTACCATATTCTAGAATTTCTATAAAGGAACAGAAAATCAGACATGTACCAAATTTTTATCACTATATTATGAAAATTTAATTAACCAAAAATTTCATTTTAGACAGGTTTATTTTTTTTAAAGTAACAATAATAAAAATGCATCTGTCTTGTTTATTCCAACAGATAAAAATTCTTACAAACAATGGTTTGGTTTCTTTCTTTAATGGTATATCAACTCTTTTTAGGTTATTTAATGCCAAAGCCATTCTCCTAGAAGAACAGTAGTGGTACTATTTAACCCATAGCTGGGAGGATAAGGGGGTTCATACCTTTCCCAAGGGTATTTGCCCAAAAGTGAATGTAATAGCGCGACTGGAGTACGAACTCGTGTGCAACGATTCCGCAGTCCATTGCTTTAACCATTACACCACGAAGACACCCCCTTACAAACAATGGTGATCTTCATCATCATCTCAAGTCATGCAGACAGAATGGACTCCCATGACTCTATCTCTCACCATCTGTCTCTGTCAGCCATCACTCTTGGTAAGTCCTCTAAATGGCATCTAATATCCACTGGTATGTCCATGTGTAGGAGTTCATAAGAGAATGTTCCTTATGAGTTTGTCCTTATTTCTCCAGCAGTGCCCAGTATAGTAGGGTGCTGCTTCCAGGCTTTGTTCAAAACAACAGACACTATTCTTCTGTAGTTTCCATCTGACTTTTTCGGCAGGGGTTTCATTAAAATCCAAGTGGTGCAACCATACTATAGTACTATAGCTTGGAATAATTCCTGTTTTATCTTATTACAGAGATCAAATTTCCCTATGGTCATTATTCCGTCAACAACAATCTATATGAATGTTGATATCGCTTTCAGTAGATGAGATACTGCTACTGAGATATATCAACTGGTCTACTAATTTCAGAAGCTTGCTATTTAATGAGAAGATAGCACTATCTTGATTAAAACACATGAACTCTGTTTTATCTGAGTTCACATGGAGACCAATGCCTCTTGCTGCCTGCTCCAGACTATGCAGCAAAGATTTGGCTTCATCAAGTGTATTTGGAAAAAGTACATAATCTAAATCAGTTATAGCTTCTGTGAAATATCATCTGCTCCTTGTTTTTTTTTAATGTGAAACAATTTTCTTTCATTAGACCTATTGATGTTCATAGTACATAATCTTGGCAGATTATGAATTGAAATGGTGTAAATGTTTCTCCTTGCAAAACAGTCATCTGGGGCTGTAGAATAAACTGACTTCACCTCTGTAGAGAGGTAAGAAACCCCCCCCCCCACCAATGAGTGTCCTGGATATGACACTAAACAATCTGATGGTGAGGTTCCATTAATGCTGGATCTTTGGAGATGGTGTTGTATAGCCACATAATACATATGTATGCAGAATCATAACAACGACACAATAAAGATGAGCGGACACAGTTCTTTTGAAAAAATATACCTCTCACTTTATTGAAAGGGTTGTGTGTGAGACTGAACAAAGACTGCAACATATTGACCCCACCAACTCCTCTGGCTATCATAGCCTTTCTTTCCCATTCTCCTGGGCTGCTCAACTGGGGGCCTGGGGGCCCAGCCTCTGCTGGGACATGGTACTATTTACCAACCCCTCCGCTCGGGCAGGATATGACACAAGGTCAATTTTTAAGCGGAGTTTAACAGGTTTGAATTCAGAGTTTTCCTTCTCCTAGACTAGTTGCCTCACCATGGCTGAAGAACCTAGTCCGTCCTACTATTTATCCATAGCTGGAGGGAGAATAAGGGGGTTCATGTTCATACCTTTCCCAAGGGTATTTGCCCGAAAGTGAACGTAATAGCGCGACTGGAGTACGAACTCGCGTACTACGATTCCGCAGTTCATCGCTTTAACCATTACACCACGAGGACACCCCCTCTGCTGGGACATGGTTTTCATTCCAGCATCTTCTCTCCAACTGATCTGAACTTCCTGTCACCGGGGTTATATAATAATTTGACGCCCACCTACTTCCTGCGAGCGTCACAATTCACACTCAATTCAACCCCTCGACAGTCAAGGTCGCCCCCTGATATCTTCGACCGGATGCACCTGTTATTTACACAGGTGCATTTCTTCTTTTGACAGCTTGGCTGGGGTCAATATGTAACAAATGCGGAGTACCCCTTCATTGCCATCGCTCCCAGGACCATGCAGACCCAGAGTGGTTGCACCTGACAGGGCCCTATCTATAAATCAAATAGAATTAAACTGAGTACTTATGCTAAACTGAATTGTTTGAATTAGAACTGTTTGACTTAACTGAATTGCTTAAAATAGGAATGTTTTTGACAAACTGTGTACTTACATTTAAACTGCATACTTATGCTAAACTGAATTGTTTGAAATGGAACTGTTTTTGACTTTGAAACTGTACTTACACTCAACTGAATTGTTTGAAATAGAACTGTTTTGATATTTAACTGTGTGTAAACAAAAACTATACTTATACTAAACTGAATTGTTTGAATTAGAACTGTTTGACTAAACTGAATTGCTTGAAATAGAAATGTTTTTGACAATTAAACTGTTTACTGATGCTAAACTGAATTGTTTGAAATAGAACTAATTATTTGTATTAAAATGGATTTGGTATTAAATAACCAAAAAGTGTTGATATGTCATAAAACCCAACCAACCAACTTCCAAGACACTAGGGACATAAATGCATGAAAAGAGGATAATTTCATTCATTTATCTAGTAACTAGTTGAAGTACCCATCTCTGTTAAGTAAGCAGGTCACAGCAAAGTATTTTACAATCTTTGTTGTCAGTTAAACATTTATAAGTTATTATCTCTATATCTTAGAACATGCTGTTTCCTCTGCAGTGGGGTAAGACACCATGCTTATTGGGTATAATACTAACCAACAACTAATGATCAGGCTTCAGTTCTGAAGCTCTGAAAAATATAAAGTACCCCTTCATTGCTATTACTCCCATGTCCACTCAGACTCAAATTGGTAGTACCTGTTAGGATCCAGGCAACCCATGTTAAAAATCCTGAACAAAGCTGTTTACATTTCACATAGAACTAATACCCTTGGAGAAGGTATGAATGCAAATATTCTCCCTCCAGCTTTGGATAAATAGTAAGTCAGATTGAGCTCTTTAACCTTGGTATGGCAACCAATTTAGGAGAAGGAAAACTCAGGATTCAAAAATAGATCTTTTTGAAAATTATTAGTATTGAATAGGAATACTTGAAAGCATATAACTATATATCATATTTACCAACCCTTCTGCTCGGGTAGGATATGATACAAGGCCAATTTTTAAGCAGAGTTTAACAAGTTTGAATTCAGAGTTTTCCTTCTCCTAGACTAGTTGTCTCACCAAGACTGAAGAACACAGTCTGCCCTACTATGTTACCCATAGCTGGAGGGAGAATAATTGGATTCATACCTTTCCCAAGGGTATTAGAGCTATGTGAAATGCAATCAGTACTCGTCCAGGATTTGAACTCGTGTCGCTGTGTCCATTTTCTATGACGATAACCATTCCACCACGGGCACTTCCAATATAACTATATATGAACAAATTATATATAGAATTTCTAAACACATTTTGTAAATAACAACATTAACAAGCCTGAGCTCATTTTTTTCACAGTTAAATAGTTTCACTTATTTCCGTCTAATACTAACAATTCTATTTACTATCAATCATTTGTTTGCACACAGTTCAATGTTTTCAGGTATTGCTATGTATCACAAACAATTCAATTAAACATCAATCATTTGTTTTAACACACAGTTAAATGATCAAACAGTTCTATTTCAAACAATTTAGGTTAGTATGTCAAAAAAATTAAATGGTTCCAAGTATAGCTATGTATCATTCATAATTCAATTAGATATTAGTCATTTGTTTGCTCACAGTTAAATGATCAAACAGTTCTATTTCAAGCAATTCAATTTAGCATAAGTACACAGTTTAAATGTCAAGCCTTTCTATTTGACCCATGGATAAAACCCTAATGGGAGCAACCACTCCAGGCCAGAGTGGATTTGGAAGCGATGGCAATGAAGAGGTACACTGCATTCCCTAAAGCTTTAGCATTACTGGAGCCTCACCCTCAGATTGTTTAGTGTCATATCCAGGACACTCGTTGGGGGGGAGGGGTCTTACCCCTCTGCAGAGATGCAGTTTATGTATTCTGCAGTCCCAGCCAACTGGGCCAATTGTCAAAGTTCTTGCAATCTATGCAAATTTTCTTGAACGATCTGTGATCAACTGTATGAGGATCATTAAATAAGTTTCCAGACTTTTTTCATATGGGCACTTTTATTGATAGTACACACATAAAACTCTTGTCCCCTTCGAAGTAATCTCCTCCGGCTGCAATGCACTTGTTGTACCGTTCCAACAACTTCTGGAGGGCCCCATGGAAGTCCTCTTTTGTGAGCGTGTCAATGATCTTCATCACAGCCTCTTTCATCTCCTTAATTCTCTCATAATGACAGCCTCTGAGCTTAGGGAATAACCAAAAGTCACAAAGAGAAAGGTCTGGACTATAGGGATGGTGAGGAACTGTCTTCATGCCCATCTTGGTCAAATAGTCTGTGACAAGGATGGAGTTGTGGACTAGTGTATTGTTCTGGTGGAAATGCCACTGACCCAATTTGAAGAGTGCTGGCCTCTTCTGACGGAATCTCTTCCTGAACTCCCTTAAAACCTCAACATAGTAACCCTAACCCTAACCGTTTGGCCAATCAACTCTGGTATATTGACTTCCTTACTCCTCCCACATCTCTCATTATTCCTCACAGACTCCCTGGCTTCCTTGAATCTCTTATTCCACTCAAAAACTGATGCTTGATTCATGCAAGATGGTTCAAAAGCAGTCTGAAGCATTCCATACGTTTCTGTGGCATTTTTTCCAAGTTTAAAACAGAATTTTATTGCATATCATTCTTCTAAAGTGTCAGATTGCATTTTTGAAATTGACCAGTTTTGATAATCAGGGTGTATTCGAATTCCTGCTGTAACTGTTCATTTGAAGTTGAAATCATAAAAATTGGCCAGTCATCTCATAATATGTATAGCAATAACATAGTGAATTTTCTAGAGTCTACAACAATTTTAAATGCCTGTACAAAAGAAGTCTGGAAACTTATTGAATGCTCGACGTACCTTCACCTTTCGCATAACAAATGTTTTTGATTGCTTCAGTGGAGTTGTAACCCAATTTTAACTGATAAGGTTTAAGTTCCTGAATTAGACTACATTGCATTCATCTGTGTGGCTTTCAAATTAGACACAGAGAGAAGCAATGCACAACTTGTCAGTACATCAACTAACATGAGACTACTTACCACAGCTTGAACTGCTTCAATCACATGATGTACACACTGCAAACAAGCACATACCAAAATATTGCAAAAAATCTTAACTCAACTTAGTTATAGTGAAAAAGGAAAAAAGAAGAAAGTGAAAAACAGACAAGAGATTGGTTGGTTGGTTGGTCGGTCGGTTGGTCGGTCGGTCAGTTGGTTGGTTGGTTGGTCGGTCGGTCAATTGGTTGGTTGGTTGGTTGGTCAGTCGGTCAGCCGGTTGGTTGGTCAGTCGGTTGGTTGGTTGGTTGGTTGGTTGGTTAATTAGTCAGTCGGTCAGTTGGTTGGTCGGTCGGTCTGTTGGTTCGTCAGTTGGTTGGTTGGTTGGTTGGTATTTCAACCCTTGTTAAATTATTTAATGCCAATCAGTCTTTTTCTTTTGCAAACAATTATTTGGTTTTAAGGAACTATTCCAATTTATTTAATAATTTCATTTATTAATTGTTTGTAAACAATTCTAGTTTGAAGTAACAATCCTAAATACAAATAATTTGCACACAGCTATATAGTTTCGTTTGATTTCTTTGTTTTTACTGGCATGTCAACCTTCTTTGGTTATTTAATGCCAAAGCCATCTTCCAGAAGAACAAGAGTGGGAGTAATTACAATAAAAGAGTATTCCATACTCCTCCGAGCTGTTGGCGTACTCTAGGCTCCAATGACAGAGAAAATAACAATATATAAATATATATAAATATCAGGGGCGGAGATGGGACTAGTGCTACTCGTGCCCGGCACGACCAATAACTCGGTCAATGTTATTCAAAATGGATTAAAAATCATCCATTAATTTCAAGCAAACATACTTAGTCTGATCTCAATTAAATTACGTATCTATTCAAGTTTCGATAACTAAGTAGCCAAAAGTTCATAAATATATCTGGGAATAATTCAACGATGCTGTTTTGAACGAATGGTCTTTGTCCAGCCACCGTCAGATTCATTGAACATCCCATAAAATTGGCTATAATGTTGAACACCCGTAATCCATGCCCAGCACTAGACCCTTATAATAACAGTAATGTTAGCGAAATCTCGCTTTTGACTGTAGCCAATAGAAAAAGCAAGCCAGATACCTTGCTCAAAAAAATTAGCACAACTGACAACTGACAACTGTCTTGGGAAGAGGGAGAGGGACCGAGAGAGAGAGAGAGGGGGGGGATAGCAGATTATAGCCGTCGCCGACGTCATCATCATCGCTATGGTAAATGTTGGTTAAACGGAGTGTTTTAATTCGTTTTTTCACTAACAGATGTCTATTTCTTTCATGAATGTTGCATATATTACATTCTGTAACTAAAATTTGTTTATTTGAATACATTTTCAACAAATAATCTTTATTTTAAGCAAAATTGAAACTACTAGTGGTGTCTGTGTATATTGTCATCAATTTCTTTATTCTAATAAACATATTTTTCTCGTCATAGTAATGAACATCTTCTCTTTTCTTCTATACTTTTGAAAGGAAAAAAAATTATCTTATCTACTGTATTAACAAGACTACAAATTATATAGTATCTTGATTGTTTACAAAAAAACACCATGCAAGGTACGTTTGTCAATCTGTGCTATACAATGGAGAATCACACAATAGCAACTATGATGACTTACTTTGGGTCCACGGACCACGGGTTGGGAACTGAAGTTGACAGATGGCGGGGGGGGGCACGAGTAGCAAAAATAGGCTAGAGTCGCCACTGATAAATATATATGTTAATTGAATTACCATGACTAGAAAATCCGGCAAGCACTTCCATGCAACATATGGAACACTGGACAGCTGTTTCGACCTTATTGGGTCTCATCAGCAGTGCATACCATGATCTCCACCATTGGAGATCAAACCACTGACTGCAGAGCCAAAACTCTACCACTGGTCCACCTGTCCATATCGCACAGAAGCGAAGCCAAATTAGCTTGTCATGGTAAATGCGTGAGCACTTAACCTGATATGTCTCAAAGGTACGTTTTATCCTTATAGTGGACACGGTCACCCGTGGGGCCACGTCTTCTCAAGTCGGTCCTACATATCCACATAGGCTCAGCCTCATGGGCATGAAATAAATTTGAAACAGCTGTCCAGTGTTCCGGATGTCGCATGGAAGTGCTTGCCGGATTTTCTAGTCATGGTAATTTAACATAATATAATTCCTCTATTCAAATTTCAAATATATATATATATATATAAATACATATATATGTGTATTCTTCAGTCCAGTCAAATGGGAGTTGGGATTAATTCAGTCAGGACTATTAAATTATTCAAACTTCAAATATTTAAATATTCCTGGTAACTGACATTACAGAACAACAATTCCTTTAAGAAAAACAAAACCCAGTTACATTAGGATTATAAATTTATTTTCATCCTGCTGTGAGCATTGATATGAATCAAAATCTCCAAATTTAACAGGACTCCTTCAGATCCTAATAGATATAATGAATACAAATAGATACAACCTGGTTGTATTCATTATATCCATTAGGATTTGAAGAAGTCCTGTTAAATTTGATTCATATCAATACCCATCGCAGGATGGAAATAAATTTATAATCCTAAAGTGACTGGATTTTGTTTTTCTTAAAGGTATATATATATATATATATATATATATTGGCAGCATTTCTTCATTAATACAAATTTTGTTCAATATAATAGACATTTTCTGTCTACATATTTTCTTGTTGATCCTTTCATATTGCCGTACTGATTTTATAGTATTCAGCGGGAATGGATATATTTTCCATAATTGTTTATTTCCCAAGTACTTTCTGCCCAACTTTGGCCTATAATCAGGAGAGGATCTATTACAAAAGCGGTGTAACTTTTGTATGTACATTACTACTTTGTAAGAAGAAGAGCATCTGGACCGTTGCAGTGTGTTGCGTTTACTTTTAAAATTGTTCAATAAATAGTGTCAGTAACTAAAGACATTTAAGTACATTAGCACTGGTTTGAAAATTAATTCTGTTAAGTTTGGGTTGCATGTTTCTAATATGTAGTGCTTCAAGAATCTGTAGTTTTTGTTTGTTATTTTGATGTTCTAATATTGTTGTGTTTTCGGTGAGAATTTTCCATACTTCTGTTGTTGGGCATGAATATTTTTTAAAATGCTGAGCTATGGAACTTGTATCAGAAAGATGCATTGTATATATATATATATAACCTTTATATTTAGAACATGAAATCTACATGCAAGTAGTATAGTGATTAACATACGAGACTGCAATATTAAAGTATAATAGTGTGGATATAATAATAAGACTTTGTTTATTTTCTTATACTGAACATGGCATATTTTTTTACAAATTACACACACACACATACACACACACACACACACATACCTATATATATATATATATATATGTTTTCTATCTTTAAAGACATATCAACTTTTGTGGGTTAT
This sequence comes from Sepioteuthis lessoniana, assembly GCA_963585895.1. NCBI lineage: Eukaryota > Metazoa > Mollusca > Cephalopoda > Myopsida > Loliginidae > Sepioteuthis > Sepioteuthis lessoniana. The sequence continues at coordinate 2,628,949 of OY757937.1, read as the reverse complement.
CTAATTCGAAAGTCATTTGTCCAGTCGGCTGGGACAGCAGAATACATAAACTGTATCTCTACAGAGAGGTAAGAAAACGAGTGTCCTGGTTATATGACACTAAACAATCTGATGGTGAAGTTCCAGTAATGCTGGGGCCTTGGGGAATACGGAGCACCCCTTCATTGCCAATACTCCAAGGTCCACTTTGGCCCGGCGTGGTAGCACCTGATAGGGCCCTATCTATGAGTTAAATAGAACTAACGGCATACTTATGCTAAACTGAATTGCTTGAAATAGAAATGATTTTTGACAATTGAACCGTGCTTACATTTAAACTGCGTGCTTATGCTAAACTGAATTGTTTTAAATTGAACTATTTTTTGACATTGAAACTGTATTTACACCAAACTGAATTGTTTAACATAGAACTGTTCTGACATTTAACTGTGTGTAAACAAAATCTGTACTTATACTAAACCGAATTGCTTGACTAAACTGAATAGCTTGAAATAGAAATGTTTTTTTACATTTAAACTGCATGCTTATGCTAAACTGAATTGTTATATATAACTGCTTGAATAGTTTGAACTAGAAATGTTTTTGAGAATTAAACTGTGTACTCAGGCTAAACCGAACTGTTTTAAATAGAACTGATTATGTGTATAAAAATGGATTTGGTGTTAAATAACCTACAAAAGTTGATATGCCATAAAACCCAACAAACCAAACCAACCATCGAAAGTCATCCTTGTAGAAAGAATAGTAATGGTGTCATTTAACTTATAGATGCGGGTTGGGGTTGGGGTTAAGGGGATTCATACCTTTTTGAAGAACATTAATTTGAAAGTCCATGTAATGGTGGGACTGATGTTTGAAATTGCTTACTGTGATGTCACGGTGAGTCACTTTAGCCACTATATCACAGGGACTCCCCACTTTATTGGCATAGTGGGTAGAGTGTTCGCCAATAGTCCAGGAGACCTGGGTTCAATCCCAGTTCGCGTCATACCAAAGACTTAATAAATGGTACTTGATATCTCCTTGCTTAACACTCAGTAATATAAGGCATGTATCAAGGGTAAAGTGAAGCAATTCAGGGAAAGGAGTAGCACCCTCCCCTACATCTCGGTGTAGTAGCTATTGAAAAAGGAGCCTTCTGGTCGCCCTCAACTATGGTCGCCAACATTACTTATATATATATAAGGCTAATACAATAAATAAAGGGAATATTGCTTCAGGAGGTGACAATAGGAAATACTGTTTACAGTTGCACCTTTCTCGAGGAAGTCAGTAGTGGTCAGTCCTTTCATGTCCCAGAAGTCTATCAGCATGACCATCTTTACTGATTGCTACACCCAGAACTTTTTTCTTTACAGGAAAGTCAATGTGTTTCCACTTCATGAACTGTCTTTTCAACGCAGGCTCATGGTGGCTAACCCATGTTTAACCCATTTGTAAATATTTTTTTGACTAAAACATGCTTCCCTCTAGAAATCACGCACTGCTGTGTAAATTTTACATGGTTTGCACTACTCAGCCAACAAAAATTTGATGACAGACCTCTGTTCAAGCTTGAAACACCATTTTTGATAGACTCAAAACAAATATTTTTGCGAGATTAAACTGCTGTTCTTCTACTAGGATAGCTTTGGCTTTAGATAACCCACAAAGGTTGATATATCATTAAACAAACAAACCATACCAAAGATCTTTTATACGGAAAGAGCCTAGCTAACTTAAGCATCAGCCTTCACAAAATCCCGATTTTTGCCAGGATCAAACACTGAACATCAATTCAGAGACAAACATGACATCATCCCAACCGTGGAAAAGTTCCAGGGATAAATATGACTAATATAACATTTCAAAAACGAATTCATAAAAAATAAGTTTTCAGGAAGGTTTTAGATGTTTTTGCATTGCATATATTTTAATGATTTTATTTACTGACCTATAAAATACCTTTTAAAAATATTTAATATCATAATGCATCCTCCCTCCCCTTCTTTCTCCTTCTGACTATCTCTGTCTCTCTCCTTCTGACTATCTCTGTCTCTCTCCTTTCTATTATCTCTCTCTCTTTTTCTTTCTCTTCACTCTCTCCCTCTCTCTTTGACAATTTCTATCCCTTATCACTCTTTTCAATCTACCCTCTCTCTCTCTCTCCTTTCTGTTTCTTTTCTTTCTCTTCCTTTTTTTCCTCATTCTCCTTTCTCCCCCCTCCTCTCTCTCTCCTTCTTGTTACTCTCCTTACTCTCTTCTTTCTTTCTTTTCTCTCCACTTTTTCCTCACTCTCTTCTTTCTCCTTTCTCTTCCTTTCCTCCAATAAGTGTATCTCCTGCAGAAGGGTACCCACCTCTCAAAAAGTTTTATCCCCTCAGATGATTGCTGGTGATTTATCAAATCTTTAGAGAGGAGGGTATGCGATAATCTAAGATCATCATCATCATCATCATGGTATGCTGACAGCATGGATTCCTTTTACTTGATGGATTCATGCCTTTTCCATGAGTATTGATTTTAAGTAAACAAAATGGCTTTACCCCCCCCCCATTAAATAAGCAATGAAGATCTTTTCGTTAGAATAATTCTAAATTTCTCTTGAGTTGGATGATTTAAATGGAGTGGCAGTTTTATTGTTTTTTGTGTCTTATACCCTAAAAACAGGCTGAAGTATCCTGGGTATGTTACTAAACTGCATCTGATGGTGAGGTTCCTGTCCTAGAATTCATTACCATTACTTCCTATTCTACTCTGACCCGGAGTGGCAATACCTATTTGGGTTCCATTTAAGGTTCAAATAGATCTGTTTAAAAATTATTCATATTCAATTGGATTGTGTGGAAAAAAAATTCCAAGAAACAGCTGAACAAAACATATAAATGTATAATGAATGCAATTCCCTAACCTTTAGGCATAAAATAACCCTAGATGGGTGAAAATGCTATTAAAACCAATTAGTCAATTAATCCACCTATCTGGGGATAAAATAAATCTGAGTTCAGAGTGGACTTGGGAGTAATTGCAATTTTGGGGTACTTCTAATCTCTCCCTTCTGCATGGGATACTGTATTTTAAACCTCACCAAGAGGGCAGTCCATAGATAGGATCCTAACAGGTACTACCATTCCAGATCAGAGTGGACTTGACAGTAATGGATATTAATAGGTACTCTGCACTGCTCAGAGCTCCAGAATAGAAGCCCTCTCCCCCTGCCACCAGCTTCAATTCAGTGTCATATCCAGTTGATTCAGTCTGAGTAGATCCAGTCTGAGTACCTTTGTTCTTTTCTGAACATGCTTTTTGCCCTGTAGAAAGCTACTGAGGAAAACTGAGTATCTTTACCTCGGTAGCAATACCTCATCTACTGAAATCAATTTCAACATGCCTATAGGAAAGGCATGGACTGCTATTAACACGTCATTGACCATATGGAAATCTGATCTCTCTGATGAAATAGTACTGGAATTCTTCTAAGCTGTAGCTGTGTCAGTACTATTGTATAATTGCACCACTTGGACAATAATGAAACACCTGGAGAAAAAAGCTAGATAAAAACTACACAAGGATGCTGCATGCTGTTTTAAACACATCCTGGAAGCAACACCCCACAAAACAACTATACTGTAACTTACCTTCCATCTTATAAACTATCCAATTAAGACAAACAAGTCATGCTGGACAGCTGTTATATAGTCATTTACACATTCAAGCAGCATCACAACGACACAATAATTAAGACGCATGATAAAGACGCAGGAATAAAGGACGCAGGAAGACTTCTTTACAATTATATTTACCTCTCACTTTATTGCAAGGGTTCGAAAGGGTTGTTCAAGGTTTGCATGTGAGAGGGTGCTGGAGACCGAACATAAGCTTCATATTTTGACCTCCACTACTTATGACCGTCACGTTGTGTCTTTCTTGTTCTCTTGATGTTCAACCGGAGGCCTAGGGCTCACTCTGCTGGATGCTGGCTTTCTTTATGGCATCTTATCAGCATCTTCTCTGGACCACAAACTCCATTGGGGGTTTCCGAGGGCCCCCTCGAGCAGGTATGGCTTTCACTACCACATCTGGTCTCTAGCTGTCTGGATTCTACTGGCAACTGCTTTGTCTCGTCGAACTCAACTGAGTTAAATAATAATTCAATGCCGACACGATCGCCCACTGGATCTTTGAAATCGAATGTTTAATCATCATCAAGCGGAAATAACTGTCATGCAGTTCAGAGGTCACTCTCTTCCGGTGCATCACTGTAGTGGCACCATTGGACCTTCACCTTGTCCCATATTATAAGCCTTAATCCGCCCATGCGATCTCTTTCGATTACTGGCCATTGGAATGTGTCACTTCCTTCCGGTGCATCACCTTGGAATAGCATTTTTGGGCCGGGTCGAAGGTCAAAATATAATACAGTGTTGGAAAATGAACTCATAAGTGACATTCTTCTTTAGATTCATACACATGGACACACACCAGCGTAGGCCAACCAGCAAAAAAACTTACATTCATCAAATTTGTTTTGGTTGCTTTCGGAAGCATTATAGCTCTGCTCAAACTTGTGAAGCATAAGTTCTTGAATTGGACTATGTTGCAGGTCCATCAGAGTGGCTTTCAAATCACACACACCCACACAGTGAAACAATGTGCAATGTGTCAACACACCACCTACTACAATATGTTGCAGGTCCATCAGAGTGGCTTTCAAATCACACACACCCACACAGTGAAGCAATGTGCAATGTGTCAACACATCACCTACTACAATATGTTACAGATCCATCAGAGTGGCTTTCAAATCACACACACCCACACAGTGAAGCAATGTGCAATGTGTCAACACACCACCTCCTACTACAATACTACCAACTACACTGGCTACCTCCCATGGCTGGAACTGTTTCAGAGACGAGATATATGTGCTGCTAACTAGCACATACCAAAATATTATAAACTTTTCACACACTTTTATAATAATTATTTGGAAAGAATTTTAGCTTCAGGTAACAAATGTTAATACAAATAATTTGAACATGGTTACATGGTTTCAAGTATTCTTATCTAATCCTAATAATTTGCAAGCAATTAAATGTAATTCATAATCATTTCAAACAAATGGACACTTCATACTTAGTTACAATATACTTACCTGGTGTGAATGCCAGGTAAGTGTTTTAATGTTGTCTCTGCCTGATCCCAGAGAGGTTGGTAGGTAGGGAAGAAATACCTGCTTACTGGGCTAAGTCGATTGTTTGTTGCCTGAGGTGCCCCCAAAACAGAGAATCCTGATGAGAACAAGTATTTTTGTGATGGCAGCACACAAGTCTTGATTTATGCATGGTTTCCCACTATAAAAATGACCTTGTGTCAAATCTGATCTGATGGGAGGTCAGACGAATATTATAGTTCGTTGCGATATCAATGTTTTAAGAGTCAATGTAGTTTAAAGGCATTCTAAAGATCATCTCAAACCAATCTATTTGACCAATAGATAGGACTCTAATTGGTCCAAGTAAACTTAAGTGCAATGGTAAGGATGGTGAAACTCCACTCCCTTCGGCTTCAGAAATTTAACTTTATCATTGAAAATAGTTAAGTGTCATACCCAAGCCATTATTTAGAATATAATGCCTTAATATGTAGTCTTTAAAATTGAACAGAAATTTTCAGATTCATTTCATAAACCTATATATAATCTGATATCATAGCAAATATATACATTCTTTTTGGTAGGTTAGTAGGTAGGGAAGAAATTTTGTCTTCTTGTGACAAAGTTCAACTGATTATATGTAGATTGTGTCATGGCTGACATAACCACCTAGTTTATTCATATATAAAACACAATGTGAATAAATATATATATATATATATATATATATATATATATATACATATATATATATATGTATAAGTCATGCAACCTGATCTCACAAAAGAATAATGAGAAATTCAATTGTTATTAAAACATGTGGAATTTTAAAATTTCAATTTCAAATTTTTTTTTCACAGGTAAAACTAGATTATATTACTTGATCTCTCTTTTTTTATTTCTTCTTCTATGACTTTTTTTCTTTCTTTCTTTCTTTCTTTCTGACTTTTTTATTTCTTTTTTGTTTTTTATTTTCTTTCTTTCTTTCTCCCTCTCTCAATATAATTTACTTCTATTTTTCCTTTCTTTCTTTCTTTCTTTCTTTCTTTTTATAACTTTCTGACTTTTTTTATTTCTTTTTTGTTTTTTATTTTCTTTCTTTCTTTCTCCCTCTCTCAATATAATTTACTTCTATTTTTCCTTTCTTTCTTTCTTTTCTTTCTTTTTTTATTTTTCTTTTCTTTTTCTTTTCCTATTCTTTCTTTTCTTCTCTCTCAGTATTGTTATTCAATTCAATTCTTCTTCCTTTCTCTCTCATTTTTCTTTCTTACTTTCATTCTTTCTTCCTCTTTCAATATGACTTTCTTTTAATATTGGTTTCTCTCTCTCAGTTATTTCTTTCTTTCTTTCATTTATTCTTCCTTTCTCCTTCGTTTTTCTTTCTCTCAATTATTTTCTATCTTTCTTCCATTTTCAATATTCTTTTATTCTTCCCCACACAACCTGTTGGTTCTTTCTTTCTTAACTTTCTTTTATTCTTCTTTTCTCTTTCTTTCTTTCTTTTCCACCTCACTCACAATTTCTTTCTTTCTTTCTTATTGTAATTTTCTTCATCCTTTTTCACTTTAACTCCTTTGTTTTTATTTAAAGATCTTCCTTCTCCTCTATCACTATTGTTATCATCCTATCTTGGCTTACGGCACGAGCAATTATCTCCCCCTGGAGGAAGAGGGAGCTGCGAGGAGAGGAAGGAGGAAAAGAAGGGTTGACCACTTTTTAGAGGGATCTCTTCGAGACAAGTCGCACGTGTTAACTCTAAAAATAAAATATATATTTATCCTATTCTTGCCTGGACCTTATTTATTTTAATTAACAACTATAATTTCTTTCTTTCTTTTTTCTTTCTTTCTTTCTTTCTTCATATTTATCATTTTCTTTCGTTCTTTCTTTCTTTCTAATTTCAACTTTCTTCCTTCCTCTCTCACACTAATCTTCTTTCTTTCTTTTCTTCCTCTCTATTTAAATCCCCCCCCTCTAATTAATTGATGGGAATATGTTGGTAAAGATTACCATAACAAAAAAAAAGAGACTTGTTTTACCTGCAAACTTATCACTTCAAAGTTAATTTATACAGCCACTGTTTACAACCATTTTAACCAAACTTACTTGGTAGCTAAAATAGTTGCATCTTTCTTTCAAGAACCTGTTATCAGTATTCAATCTCAACTAAAAGTCATAATTTCAAATGCCAATTTTCAAAGTAAGGATAGATTTTTCCACATCGAAGATAGGCACAACATGATCTTCCATCTTACAAGTCAGTACTTTTAGGAGACTAATTAAATCTTTGATATATATATATATATATATATATATATATATATATATATATAGTAGTAGTGACCATAGTCGAGGGTGACCCGACGGCTCCCTTTTCGATAGCTTACTACACCAAGGTGTAGGGGAGGGCGCGACTCCTTTCCCTGTATATATATATATAATATGTATATATATATATATATAATATGTATATATATAATATGTATATATATATATATATATATACATAATATGTAGAAAAATTGATAACAAGGTAATCCAAGTGGAAGGAGAGATTTATTAAGAAGTTGACGCTATAGCGTTTCGGTTCTACCATGGTCCTGATGATGGTTCAGTGGAACCAAAACGCTAAAGTGTCGACTTCTCAATAAATCTCTCCTTCCACTTGGATTACCTTGTTATCAATTTTTCTACATATTGTCGGATTACAATCCTTTATTTATTTTCATATACATAATATAAAAATCTTAGTTCATGTATAACCATCTTCAACCAATTCCTAACTTTTAGGAAGTGCTGAAAAGTTCTCATCCCAACAATGAAGAGAATGGTTTTCAGCCATGAAACCCACATTTGGTACATAGTTTTGCAAGTTTCTTTTGTAAAATTAAAAAAGTAAAGTTGTCTCCCTTTAGTCGAGGGTGACCTGAAGGTTCCCTTTTCAATGGCTACTACACCAAAGTGTAGGGAAGGGCGCTACTTCTTTCCCTGGATTGCTCCACTTTAGCCTTGATCTGTACCTTATAATGCAGAATGTTAAGCAAGCAGGCATCAAGTACCATTTTTTGAGTTCTTGGTATGACTTGACCTGGGATTGAACCCAGGTCTCCCGGGCCATTGGTGAACACTCTAACCATAATGTCAATGTCCAGTAATATTAAAAAAAAAGCTGTCATTAATGTTCTTTTTGTCTGGCCAAAAACTATTCAGCTGTTTTTTATATCAAATTTTGAATAAGAAGACAAAATTATTTCGCTCATTTAGGAAGAAATATACTATATGATGAAGTCCTCAGAAACTTAATAAAACCTGAAGAGAACTAATAAATACCAAAAAGAACAACAAGAATACATTCAAGGCCAAATCAATAAAATAAGAAACTTGGTAGAACATAAACAATCACAAATAGCATGGCAGAGATTAAATGAAGGTAGTGGAAGGAAGAGCATCTCAAGAGCAAAACTATAACCTACCAGCCAAGAAGAAAGAATAGAGAAGTGGAAAGAACATTTCAAGAATCTGCTAGGAAACTCTCCAAAAGTCACTGATAAACAAAAATTAATAATGGCCAACAAGACATCAAACTAGGATACTTTACAAAGGAAGAATTTAACGTATTGACAAAAATTAAAAGCAGAAAAGCTGCAGGTCTCAATGTAATACCCCCAAAAGTATGGAAGGCAAAGAAATTTGTTGACATACTTGCAATGTTGTCTATAAACAAAATCCCAAAGAGAAATGGACAAAAGGTGGCATCCTCTCCTTCTTCAACAAAAGTGACTTTGGAATCTGTTGTACTCCCAACCTAATGGACTCACCCTCCTCCATAAATACACGTCAATGAGAGCATCAGACGAAGTGTACCAATCGGCATTGGTACGCCTCTCCAGTTGTTGGGTCACACTTTAGCTGGCTGTGTTGTGCACTGCACAGTTCTAGTCCAGTGTGCCTCATCACTTGGACATACCTCTGGCCACAGGGGGATGTTCCCTAGACTTTAACCCTCTTTGGAGGGATTGGGTTTATTGCCTGGGGTTTGGCACCTGAGGCGCCCATCTTTAGGGGTATGTCAACGGGGCCCGGGGCATTTTTGAAAATGCTGGGCACGTATAGGCTACAGCCCTCCACCCAGACCCACCTTAAAAAACCTTGTGCCATACTTGTCCAGTTGGTGGGATGGAGGACAAATACAGTGCACCAATAAGTGTTGGTGCGCCTCTCCAGTTGTTGGCTCACACTTTGGCCAGCTGTGTTGTACGCTGCACAGTTCTGGTCCGGTGTGCCTCATTACTGGACATACCTCTGGCCTCAGGGGGCTGTCTCCCCAGGTTTTAACCCTCTTCGGAGGGGTTGGGTTTATCGCCTGGCACCTGAGGCGCCCATCTTTAGAGGAGTGCTGACAGGGCCCGTGGAATTTTTGAAAATGCCAGGTGCATGTGGGCTATGGCCTTGTGCCTGGACCCATCTTAAAAAGGCCTTGTGCCATACTCGTCTGATTGGTGGGATGAAGGACAAATACAGAGCACCAATCAGTGTGATACAATCACGTGTAGTACCATTTGCGTAGTGGACAGATAGTCACAACCCCTGTGCACTCTCAGTTTCCTATCAACTAACTCCTGTTTAACCAGGTTCACTTGTATCTTGTTTCAGTTACTTGAATATATATGTTTTCTATCAAACCTTTTGTGTTCCCTGTGTCTTTCTTTGGTCAGCATCACAACAGAGCCACTAAGAACTACAGAGGCATAACTCTTACAGCCGCTAAGGTTTATAGTGCTCTGCTGCTCATCTGTATGAAACCTGAAATAGAGAAAATTCTCAGGAAGAATCAGAACAGTTTTGGGAGGAATCAATCAACAACTTTACAGATTCTGACTATCCATCAAATTATCAAAGGAGTACCTGCAAAAAATCTTCCCTTTTGTTCCTAGATTTCTCAAAGACATTTGATTCCATACGCAGAAAGGAATGGAACAGTTACTTCTGGCATATGGTCTCGCCAAAGAAACTTTTACAGCTATAATGATGCTTCATAAAAATCAAAAGTAATGGTTCACTCACCAGATGGAGACACAGATTTCTTCGACATTGTCACTGGAGTCTTGCATGGAAATACATGAGTTTCATATCTGTTTACCAGGTGGAATGATAAAATTGCCGCCCTAGAAAAGACAACATGATTCCATTTCCATTTAATGAAAACCAGTTTTCTTTTTTTGTTGCAGACTATCTACTAGTTAGCCAGTTGTGAACAAATCCCAAGAGTGATAGGAGCCTTCTATCATGTCTGAAAGTGACACGATGTTCAACGAGTGAGATTGGAGATGCGCCGCTGTTCAACTCATGCGCTGTACCGATCCAAGTTATGACAACAGGACCATTGCCAGCACCCTCAAAATACAAATCCGGACAGTTCAACGCTTGAGGGCACAGCTCAACGCATCGAACGACCCTTCAGATGGCTACGGTTATGGTCTTTGATGTGGTTTCAAGTGAGGGCCACACCATGCCATCTCACATCTTCGAGTTGGCTTGAAAGTCAACACTAAAGTGTACCTGGATGTGCTGAAGTGTGTGGTGATCCCCTGGTGCAATCAGGTGGCCGGTGGCAGATCCTGGGTGCAGCAGCAGGACTCTGTGCCAGCCACAAGTCCAAAGAGACCCAGGCTGGGCTTCAGAAGGAGTGCTATGACTTTGTACCCTTCTCTCACTAGCCCCCCTCCTTCTCCAACCTGAACCCACAGGGCTACTTCGTTTGGTCATACGTCGAGAACATCACCAACATGAACTCCCACAACACCAAAGTCAGCCTGATCACCGAGTATTTGCTGAGCTCCTGCCGGCGCTTGTGGAAAAGGCATGCTCCCAATTCCGGATCCGTATCGAGGCGGTGATTGAGGCTGAAGGCGGCTACATTGAATAGATGTCAGCTCTACTACATAATCAAGTTACCTGAATTGATTTTTTCAATAAAATGTTTAAAATAAAGCTGTAGTGTTGTTTTCTTTCGGACGACAATTTTATCGTTCCACCCTGTATAATCTGCTAAGATTTTGAGTTTCAAAAGACCTTATAAAAGAAAATGGCTTTAACACACAAAAAAGCAACAAGCAGATGATGTCCTGCTGAAACTATAACAGGCACAGACTATGCAGATAATCTAGCGCTTCTTGTAAATACACCTACCCAAACCGAATACCTACTGCATAGCCTAGTACAAACAGCAGGAGGCATTCGCTTCAACATGAATTCAAATAAAATGGAGTTCTTATGTTTTAAACAAGAAGGATCCATTTCCACTCAATGTGGCAAGCCTCTAAAATTGGTTGATAAGTTCACATACTGCTGCAGTAATATCTCATCTACAGAAAATGATATCAACATACAACTAGCAAAGATATGGACTGCTATTCACTAGTTATCGATCATATAGAAGTCTGATCCCTGTGATAAAATAAAACAGGATTTCTTCCAAGTCGTGACTGTGTCAGTATTACTGTATGGATGCACCACATGGATGCTAACAAAATGTATTGAGAAAAAGCTAGGTAGAAACTACAGAAGAACACTAAATGCTGTTTTGAACAAATCTTGGAAGCAACACCCCCATGAAACAATTACTGTAGAGCCACATACCTCCCATCTCAAAAACCATCCAAGAAAGACAAACAAGATATGTGGGACACTGTTGAAGAAGCCAGGAAGAACCCATGAGCAATGTTATTCCATGGAACCTTACACATGGATGCTCCAGTGTTGGCCAGCCAGCTCTGTGCAGACATGGAATGTAGTTTAGAGGACCTGCTGGGAGTGATGGATTGTAGGGATGGATCAAGACAGAGAGACAGGGAAATCTATGCTGCTGTCAGCATGACTTGATGATATGATTTTCATGTTGTTAAAATATCCAAAGCTTGGTTGGAATAAAAGTAAGTAATGTTGGTGACTATAGTCAAGGGCGACCCAAAGGCTTCCTTTTCATCAGTTAAGCTACTAGACTGAGGTGCAGAGAAGAGTGCTACTCCTTTCCCTGGATTGCTCCATTTACCCTTGATATGCACCTTATAATGCTGAGTGTTAAGCAAGGTGGCATCAAGTACTATTTTCTGAGTCGTTAGTATGACTTGACCTTGGATTGAACCCCAGTCTCCTGGGCCATTGGCGAACACTCTACCCTTTACTCCTCTTTAATTTTGGCCATATGATAAAACTGGTCTTTACACGACCGAGAGAAGGTAGTGAATTTTACTTGCTTTTAGGTAGCAGTCAGTAAATATCTTTGAAACGATTCACAGAATTAATGGTCTTGGCAATAGTTTTTAGTTTGAGATGGAGAATTCTGTTTGCAGACAACATGGATGACTGTGATGTACTTATACCGGTGGATCCTGATGTGAATTGCTAGCAACTATGATATATTAAATACATTGCCTTATGTATTCAGTACATTGACTTTTGTTTGGTTTGATTCTTTGGGGTTTTATGGCATATCATTTGTTGGTTATTCAATGCCAAATCTATTTTCATACAAATAAACAGTTCTATTTCAAACAATTCAGTTTAGCATAAGTACACAGTTTGTCAAAAACAGTTCTCTTTCAAGATATTCAGTTTAGTCAAGCAGTTCTATTTCAAATAACTAAGTATAGTTTTATATTTACACACAGTTAAATGTCAAAACAGTTCTATTTCAAACAATTCAATTTAACATAAGTACCGTTTCAATGTCAAAAACAGTTATATTTCAAATAATTCAATTTAGCATACAAAAATAGTTCTATTTCAAACAATTTAGTTTAGCGTAAGTATGCAGTTTAAATGTCAAAGCAGTTCTATTTCAAGCAATTCAGTTTAGCATAAGTACACAGTTTATTTCTGTTTGACCCATAGATAGTACCTTATCAGGTGCTACTACTCTGACTCGGAATGGACCTGGGAGTAATGGCACTGAAGGGGTGCTCCGCATTCTCCAAAGCACCAACATTACTGGAACCTCACCATTTGATTGTTTAGTGTCATATGCAGGAGACTCGTAGGGAAGGGGTTCTTACCCCTCTGCAGAGGTGCAGTCGGTGTATTCTACAGCTCCTGTCGACTGACCAATTGGCTTTTGTATTCAACACATTTCTTTCTGATTCTATCTCCTTATTTTAATAACAAACATTTAAAACAACTCGATTGATTTGGGGGGAAAATTTAGGTATTAAAAAAGTTGCTTCAGAGGTAACTGAAGCTTAAGCTCTATTTATATATAGACATTATCATTTTATCATAGAAAGAAGTATTAAAATTAACTCCATAATTTTTTTTTCTCGCATTTACAACAGACAAATACTTTATTTGACTTTTTACAAAAATAACAAACACAAGTTTTAAACTAAAAAAAAAAAAATTAGGAGCCAACATGAATGTGAATTTTTTTATTCCATTATTTTTCTTTTTTCAACTCAGACCCAATGTTTACGATTTGTTCCAGTTAGATTAAGAAAGAAGAGTTTAAAATAGCAAAATTTTCCAACTTAAAAAATATTTTACCAAATTGGTTAAAAACGCGGTAAAGGTAATCCGTAGCCAAACATTTTTAGAAGTTATTTTTCTCTCTCTGCAGATATTATTGGCCCATAGAGCAAAATTTTTATTGTTCCCCAAAGATACTTGCATAAAAAAATAAGCTCAAAAATGTTCCACTTGGCGTTACCCTTGCCGCGCTTTCCACAGGACTAATAGTATTTCATTTGTTTTCAAAAATAACTATACTAGAAATAAGACAGAGTCTTAAAAAATGAGACAATTTTATATTTCCAAAATGTACTACGATATTTGTTTTATCTACCTCTTTATTTCGTAAAGTAAATAAAGCAAATATTATAGAAACGAGTTTCCCGTTATTTTATTTTTTTTCGTCTTTTGGTCTTTTCCATCTGTTGCAGTCATAGCCATTTTGGGTTATCTCCCTTTTTTGCTTCTCTGTTGAATGAAAAACATAAAATTTGTCGGCGGCAACTTTTCTCTTGTTTGGAAGCTGGACATGGCGGAGTTGCCAGGCTTCGGAAACTTCACCCTCGGCGAGGATGAACAGAGTGACATAGAGAAACGACAGATCAGACAGAACTATCGATCTTTAATTGATGAACTCAACCGCAACAAAGAGGCACTGATCAACCCGTCGTCGGAGGCACTAGACGAGCATTTGAGTAAAGCTGAGAAATATTACGAACCCGTATTTGAATCAAATCACATTAGAACCCGTGAGGCGGCTCTTGACTCTTACGCTTTGAATCTTATTTCGAATCTTGGGAAACAAAAGGCCCAAGCTTTGAATACAGAATTTGTCCGTTTTCAGCCATCAGAATATGCCGATAAACTTAAAGCACACCTAGGGTCACAACATCTCGAGTCATTAGACGGTGAACAGTTAACTATTTCAAAATCCGGATGGGCTGCTATCGGACGAGAATGTTCAGGTTATTTCTCAAGGTTTACTCCTTTGCATTTACTCTATGGATCTTTTGATCCTGGGACTGTCCAGCTACACAGAAACATTACCCGGAGACCAAGAGATAGAGAAAATACTACTACAGAGCAAGTTACTGTCCCCAAACAAATCTCTAAATTCGGTGACACGGAAAAGAATGAAGCGACAACCGAAGAAGTTGAGAGGGTTTTAGGTTGTCTAAGAGAATTGTACAGAGCCGAGGGTCGAAACCCGATCTGTTATTTTCGTTTGTCACTCAACCCCGATTCTTATGGTCAAGCAGTGGAAAATATTTTCCACTTGTCCTTTTTGGTCAGGGATGGACTGGCCAAAATCTACTTAGATGACGATAAACTACCAGTTATAGAACCTGTAAGTGTTGAAGAAAGCCAAGCCCTAAAGAAAGAGAATGTCCGTACTCAACAATGTGTGATTCCTTTGTCACCAGCAGAATGGAGAGAGATAGTCCGGTCTTTCGGGGTTGATCGACCTACGATACCCACTCGGACATCAGTTCATCCATCTGAAGAACCTGACAAAGATGAAATCCCCTCTACAAGTTCTGGGACAAAACATTCACAGAAAAAGTCACATAAAAAATCCAGTTCTAAAAACTCTTCGTCGCCCTAACGAAGATAAACATTACATGAACCAAAATAATTATCAAAAAAATAAAAATAAGGTAATTTTTCTCGTTTGACTTGTACACACGAAACGCCTTTAAAAACACATGACAGTAGTTTTTTTTTATCTTGGTTTAAAGAAAACAAATATTATTTTAAAAAAAACGCACAGCTAAACAATTTTAAGATCAACAATAAGCAAAAAAGAGCGATTTAAATTAATTTTTAAAATCGTTCTATAGGCAGCAAAATTACCAGCTTACTAATTTTCAAAATTAGTCATGTGACTTATGGTTAAAACATCAAATTGACAATATTCGACTTGATTGTTTTGAAAAAAAATGTTGTGAAAGATTTCATTTTTTTCCATTCTATAGTTTTCTGTATGTGTTTTAAATATTTGTTTCTTGCAACCTTGGAAGAAAAAGAGAAGTGTTAATTTTCCTAAGTGTTTCGGAGTTATGAGACGGAATTATAAAACTTGAAAAAAAAAATGACTTTAAAACAGAACAATAACAAAATTATTCAATACACCTAATGTCAAAAAAAAAAGACAAAACAAATAAACAAGGAATCCTCAATATTGGTGACTAACAGAACAGGCGATTTCTGTTTTAAGTGATAAAGAAAAAAGGCCACGTGTTTTTATGTAAAATCTTTTATGAACAAAAAGAAAGTTATGTAAAAAAAAAAAAAAGAAGAAAAAAAACAACAAAAAAGAATTACTACAATAAAACCAGCTACATTCTGGGTTAAAATATTCCAAAATGCTTGGATCTTGGGCAAGTTGTTTTTTTGTTTGTTTGTTATTGTTTTTTTTTTTTTTTGTTTTTTTTCAATTCTATTATCAATTTTATTTAAAGCCTTTTCATTTCACTTTTTTTTTTATTTGAGGCAAAAAAAATTATTCGCCTTTCTGAAACGCAAAAAGATTTATTTATTTATTTTTTTTTTTTTCCAATATATAAATTCATTTATTGTTTAAAATTATTTCCCTTATAAATTTTGCTCCCCACCCCTTTTTTTTTTTTTTTTTTTTTTTGCTATTAAAAAAAGCATTAAATATGCCCCTTTTCTTCATTCATTGATAAATTTATTAAAAAAATTTTCATTTGAACATTTGGTAAAACAAAAATGGGCGAAGTTGAATATTTCGTTAATTCTTTCATTAAAATTTTTGCTGGTTAGTAATATTTTCTAATTTATTGAAGGAATGTTTATTTTACCATAAACAATATATAGTTATGTAAATTAATTTTTACTGTGTAACAATAATAAATCAACATTGAATTTAGAAATTGCTAACCACGTTTTCTGTTTTAAGTAAATCGACTGCTGTTTATTTCCTGGTTTATTGAGTTATCTCCCTTGCGTATTTATATACTTTAAACATTATTATTATAGGTCAGGTTTGGCACAAGGCTATATTTATGAGTAAAAATTGTTTGCTGGATGTTTACATTAATAATGTTTAAGATTATATATAATATATATATGTGTGTGTGTGTGTGTATGTGTGTGTGAGTAAAAGAAAGGAAATAAACTGAACGTTGAAAAGAAGTTTCCCTCATCGTTATCGCAGGTTTTACTAATATACAAACGTTTTGGAGTAAATGTTTAGAATTGGACCCTTTTGTTTTTTCCACACGTGGGGTCAGTTTTTAATATTGAATTATTTCCCCACACAGTTTTAATCTGTCTCATAAAAGACAGATAACAAGGACAATCAATTTTTTTATAAGATGAAGAGAATGTTTATTTGAACCGTCAATTTTTCTTTTTTGTTGTACGTCATTACATTTTATTAAGAGAAAAAAAATCTTACGTGTTGTCTTAGTTTTTATATGAGTTGTGGGTATATATATATATATGACGGTAAATTTTTACCCCTTAACCCATCGGATTTTAGCGAAGACTAAAAATCAGATTCTACTTTTTTTTTGCGAATACAGCAAACATTACTGACGACCAGAGATTTTTTTTTTCAGGCTGTTTACATGTATTCGCAAAAAAAAAAAATATAATCTGATTTTTTTTTTTATTCAGTATTGATAAACAATTTAATTTCACGTCAAAAACTACGCCTCAAATGCCCACATTTCAATGTCTGCGAGTGTTGATTTATTTAGCTTCACTGTAGACTATTTGGTGAGGGGAATGTCTTTGTCAAGAATGGTACCATCTTTACCATAGTCTATTAAGTTTTACTTTTTGACTTTGACTATGATATTCCTCGCAGGTTGAAAATAGGTTTAATATTTTAACATAAAATGGGTATTTTATAACTATTATACCACATGTGAAAGGAAGAATTCTTCCTTTTTCAAATGTAGCTGTTTTTGTCTTTGAACACTCACATGTTGATTCCGTGAACCGAAAAAAAAAAAAGACACACTTCATATTGGCAGGGTTAGGGTTAATGTTAGGGACTAGGGTTAAAAGTTTTGTAGAGAAATGTTTTTAATTCGAGTGGGATGTAAGGGATTTATTGAGTAAACACTCGTGGTTTAAGTTTTTTTTCCAGATTCGTTGATTCACGCCTCACTAACCAATCTCCTTTTGACTATCAAAACTTATAAATCTGCTATTTAAAGCCTTTTCATTTCACTTTTTTTTTTCTTTGAGGCAAAAAAAATTATTCGCCTTTCTGAAACGCAAAAAGATTTTTTTTTTTTTTTTTTTTTTTCCAATATATAAATTCATTTATTGTTTAAAATTATTTCCCTTATAAATTTCCCTTAAAATTTCCCTTAAAATATAAGTTTCATTTAGATTCATTGGAATCTAAATGAAACTTATATTTTAAGTTTTCATTCTGATTTCTATCTTTTTTGTTTCATCTTTGTACCAATCTATTTGCATACATACATGTATTTTCTTACACTTCTTGAATGAAATTACAGTTTTCACAAGTTACCTTACTACTCAGGGATCTATTATTGATTTGTATTGGTGTTCTTCCGGTGAATCCGGGAATAAAAAACAATAAACAAACGTTAACCTAAGATATTTACTCGATAAATTCCTTATGTCTCGAATTAAAAACTTTTCTTTACAAACCTAAACCCTAACTAGCCACCATAAATTGTGACTTTTTCCGACCACGCTTCTATATTCTCTATTTTCTTTACTGAAATCAATAAGGGAATACTCAAATATTGACTGAAACTTCAGTATAAATATTTAATAAATTTAGGTGTTTAAACTATTTGAAACCTTAATCTAAATAAAATAAACAAAGTTTATACTTTTTAAACACTTATTCTCAGGTCCAATCTACCAGGGACCCAAATAGAACTGTTTAAGCTTTTATTAGGGATTATTAATATTAGATACTTGAAACCATTTAACTGTGTGCAAACAAATGATTTGTATTAATAGGAATACTTGATATAAATAGAATCACTTATATTAAATAGCAATAATTGGACCCATTTTAACTGTGTGCAAACAAATGAGCTCTAAATTATTCAAAAATAAAGTTACCTACCAACTATTCACTTAAAAAATCACACACACACATATTTGTTTATTTATCTTTAAAATATCCAGTTAGTGTCCAAGGACAGTGGGTGTGGATTATTCTTTCTGAATATGAACTGTAACTCCACATTTGCTACTCTGCGACGAGAGAGAAGCATGTAAATGGTTATCTGACGAGACGGAGAGTATAGTAATATTCTCTGCCGAGGTAAATTTATTATGACGACTTAACCAAGTTTGAGTCTCCATCAAATTGTGCTTATATATATATATATATATATGATCTGGCATTAATTAACCAACAATTATGCCATCAAATCAAATAATCTAATTTTCAACTTATATCCTGTGTCTTGAATCGATATAAATTAAGATTTTGGCTTCATGTTTCAATTAAATCAAAATCCTGATTTGAAAAAAATGGAGCAAATGACTAAAACTTTATGTGGATAATGAATGTATTTCACCAACCTCTCTGCAGCAGGTATGACGTGAGGTCAGTTATTAAGCTGAGTAAAGATAGTTTGAATTCAGTTTTCCTTCTCCTAGACTGGTTGCCCAACCAAGGTTAAAGAACTCATTCTGTCCTTGTAAAAGAACAGATTCATGATTTTTCCAAGTGCAAAATGAAATGTAAACAACCTCACCCAGGATTTGAACTCTGACCCATGATTTTATTTCACATGATTCCAAGCTCATTTCCTGAATGATGAATTCCATGGAGATTTTTTTTTTCTCAGTCGGATAGTTTGTAGTCTGTTAAAAGGTAAGAGTAACTCAAAGCCAAATTTTTTAACACTTATTTTTCCGATGCAGAGATCATTGGGGAACAAGAAAATAGAAATTTAATTTAAGAAATCAAATTGTAGTGTACCAAAAATTTTCTATTATCCAAATGAAAACTGCATTGGAAAAATAAAGTCTAAAAAAAAAGTTTGGCTTTGAGTTACCTTTATTGTGGGTTTAACCTGGATTATTGGAGAGATTCCTTAAATCCTAAATTTATATTTCTTAGAATTTTTTTTTTTCTTCTCAATTCAATTTCAACCCTCAAGAAAATCATCATCATCATCATGGCATGCTGACGACATAGATTCTCTTGCCATTCAACCCTATCAGTCATTGCTCTTGGCAAGTCCTCTAGACGGCATCCAGTGTCTGTACAGAACTAATGAATGTAAAGTTTTGCTGGTTGGCAAACACTGGTGTGTCCATGTGTAGGAGTCCATAGAGTATGTGAGTTTAACCTTGCTTCTCCAGCTTGTCTTGCTCATCTTACTTGGATGGCTTGTAAAACGCGAGATAAGTGGCCGTTAGATGCTTGCTTCTGGGATTCGGTCAAAACAACACTTAACCTTCTCATGTAGTTCATATCTAACTTTTTCTCCAGTTGTTTAGTTAGTCCATGTGCTGCAACCGTACAGTAGTACTGACATGGTAACAGCTTGGAAGAATTCTTGTTTTATCTTATTGAAGAGATCAGATATCCATATGGTTGATAACCTGTCAATATCCATGGCTTTCCTATGTGTATGTTGATATCACTTTCAGTCTTGTATCCCTGGTGTGTAGGGCTCTTGTATTTTCCCCAAGTTACAAATTAACTTTACATTCATAGATTTGTTTCTGAATCATCTTTTCGGATGGAAAATTTTTATCTATATCATCACGTTGATAATTGCTCAAACAACAATGAAAACGTTCTGACTAAAATAACAACCAAGATGAAGACACTGTTCCAATTTCATCAGTGTGTAATTCTTGTCATAGTTCACCAAATGTTTCTCCAGCCATCCGTATAGCTAAGGCTCTGCTATTTTTGACCTGTTTCAACCAAACTTTCAGGAATTTTTAAAGTCAAGGGTCATGGATAGGAAGGAAACAATATTTGAAGATTCATTTCAGACTCGTCTTTTGGTGGGATTTCTCTTTCACTCTTGTATGTTTTACTATGTTCCTTGCTGTAAAAATGTGGACTTCTCAGCCTACAGAAAAATGCTACAGTGAATGCAGGAGTCTTTGTAAATGTGCATGGTCATGGGCCGAGAGAAATAGGCTTAATAAACAAATTTCAGAATATGAGTCTCTCAAGCTGGGTTGGATGCACTTAAAGATTATAGTACCGCCCTTCAAGTAAAGTTTGAAAATTTTTTTTTTTCTGAGACAAGAATGATCACGTGAATCTCTGGTGTGGCAGTTACCATATTCTAGTTCTGTTTTATTTGCAGGATTAATGTGTATCATTACCCTCAATTATTATCATTATCATTACTTTATTATTGAACTCACTTATTACAATTAAATGGCTGGAGAAGAAACTGGACGGAAATTGCACAAGAATGTTGAGAGCAGTGTTGAACAAGTCCTGGCGACAACACCCCACGAGACACCAGCTGTACGGACACTTGCCCCCCCATCACAAAAACTATACAAGTTAGATGAACCAGACACGCGGGACACTGCTGGAGAAGCAAGGATGAGCTCATAAGCAATGTACTGCTGTGGACTCCCACATATGGATGTGCAAAAGCAGGACGACCAGCACGAACTTACATACAGCAACTATGTGAGGACACAGGATGTAACCTTGAAGACCTGCCGGAGGCGATGAATGATAGGGAGAAGTGGCGAGAGAGGGTCAGGGATATCCGTGCTGGCGGCACGACATGATGATGATTACAATTCTGCAGTCTAGCACTTTAACCATTACGCCACGAGGACACCCTTACTTTATTATAAAAATAATGATTGATATATATATATAATTTTGTTGGCCTCTTTATGAACTTTGGTTCAGCTGCACTATATGCTCCTTGGTAAATCCGATGATGGAAAATCTCAGAAGTGCCCCCCTCTTTCCTTGATGCCCTTGACACATTCGTTTGTGCTTAATGGTTAATCCAGCCCCGATCTCAAAGAGCTTCATTTTTAAGAGATATGAAATCAATGCAATCATTTTTTACTGAGATAGGAA
The DNA here is from genome assembly GCA_963585895.1 of Sepioteuthis lessoniana. Classification (NCBI taxonomy): domain Eukaryota; kingdom Metazoa; phylum Mollusca; class Cephalopoda; order Myopsida; family Loliginidae; genus Sepioteuthis; species Sepioteuthis lessoniana. Next base: position 2,607,257 of record OY757937.1, on the reverse strand, counting down.
TGCCTTTTTCAAATAATTCCACCAATTCTTTTGTAATTCATACTTAGAATATCACTGAAAAATCAGTTGTTTAAATTGAAAGAAGCATAACCCATGCCAATCTTTCATTTTGGCTTGCACAATTTTGCCTGCTAAATACTTTAACCCTACATTACACATAGATTCTTTTCAGACAAGATTTGTTGGTTGCAGGTTTCAGCCGAAACTGTACAAGTTGTGAGTTGGCACCACCAAGAAGCAAAAGATGCAAAAACAAATTCTGAACTTATACTTGCTGTTTCTTTATTTTCTCTTTGAGTTTTTCTGAGTTGCGGATAGGGAGGTGGTACTATTTACCAACCCCTCCGCTCGGGCAGGATATGACACAAGGTCAATTTTTAAGCTGAGTTTAACAGGTTTGAATTCAGAGTTTTTCCTTCTCCTAGACTAGTTGCCTCTCCAAGGCTGAAGAACCTAGTCCGTCCTACTATTTACCCATAGCTGGAGGGAGAATAAGGGGGTTCATACCTTTCCCAAGGGTATTTGGCCGAAAGTGAACGTAATAGCGCAACTGGAGTACAAACTCGCGTACTACGATTCCGCAGTTCATCGCTTTAACCATTACACCACGAGGACCCCCCCCAGATAGGGAGGTGGTACTTTGCAAATATGAACTTGTTTGCTGATATCTTATAACTGTGATTATCCCATGCTATCCAACACTCAGCTAACTCTGCTCTATTCAAGCACAGTAAATGGTGGGGAGGTGGTTCAGCCCAACTTGGTGCAATTGCTACTGTCCTGGTCTGCAACTTATCTATCTCTTCATTGCTTCCTTGAATATACTGAGCTCTTGCTTTCAACAAAGAACTCGCTTACCTCTTGCATGGACCTTTCAAAACTAAATTACTTTAAAAAAAAAAGGAAAAAAAAAATTGAATAAAAAAAATAATTGTCTACTAACCTGACTGGACTAGTGCTAAAGATGTCTATTAATGACAGGCATTAAAGAAACTGATCCTTTCATCCCCATTGAGAAATCCTCTTTCTATTTTGTTATCTATCAAAATCTGCCTGAGCTTCCAAACTTGTTTTAGCGATCTCTTTAATATTACTCTACACACACACACATCTATTTACATACATAATTGCTACTTGTGTGCGCACACACACACGTGCACATGGTCAAACCTATATACATTATTGCACCTAAATCTATGCATTCAGGAGAAGGTGAGCTTATACTGTCACACTATTGGCAAAGAGGAGTCTAAATGATTTGTCTAAGAGTGTTATCTAGAAAGAGCCCCTCCACCAACAGTAGGATGCAACACAGGATCAATTTTTAAGAGTATAGCTGGTTTGAATCTGGAGTTTACATTCTCCTAGACTGGTTACTATACCAAGGTTAAAGAGCCCAGTCTGTCCTACTATTTTCCCATAACCAGGAGGAGCCGAGATGGATTCATACTTTTCTCAAGGTCATTAGCATGAAGTGAAGTACAACACCCTCATTCAGGATTTGAACTCGATAACCATTTTGCAATGGGCACTACATTTTCATAAAAGGTGGATCTGCTAGCCCCCCACCCCCGTTTTGAATTCAGATTTTTAATCATAGGAGATGGATTTGTTGTAGAGAATGGAATTGGCGAACTGAATTTGAATACTGGACAAGTCAGTTTGCATTTTACTTTGATCTTTGGATGAAAGGCATGAAACCTCCCTCCCATATAGCTATAAGTAAGTGGTCAGGTAGATTGGATTCTTTAGTCTTGGTTTTGCAACCAATCTAGAAGAAAGAAAACTCTGAATTCAAACCAGCTGTATAAATTGACCTTGTGTTACATCCTCCCTACTGAAGTTATGATCATTATGATAAAAGTTCACTTTACATGAAGGACGTTCCGAAAGTAATGCCTCCTATTCATTTCCGCAGAAACTACCAAAGATATGAGCACGATAACAATGTTACACGCAGAGTTTATTGAGGAGGTGAAATTATTTTCATAATGGAATCAGTGATTGAAGTCGAAATATGAGATGAAGTTGTTGGCGTTTCACTTTGCACTAATGCTCTTGGGAAAGGCATGAATCCATTTGTTCTCTTCCCAACTATAGGTAAATAGTAAGGTAGACTGACTCTGTAATCTTGATATGGCAACTGGTCTGGGAGAAGGAAAACTGCTTTCTGTAGAAATTGACCTTTTGTTGCAGTGGAGGATTTGGGTAAATACAGACCTGCCTACTTTCACATTAAGTCGGAAAAATTGGTTGGTTTCTTTGTTTAATGGCATATCAACCTTTGAGAGTTATTTAATGCCCAAGCCATCCTTGTAGAAAAACAGTAGTGGTACTATATAAACCATAGCTGGTGGGTAAAGCAGTTCATACCTTTCCCAAGGTTGCATTAGTCTGTAAGTGAACGTAATATCATGACTGGAGATTGAATTTACTTATTATTGCTATCCAGCTTGTTAGTTACTACATCATGGGGACTCCCCTATTTTCAAATTGAACTGGAAATTATCTTATTCCCTGTTGTGGACCAGTAAAAGGTCCGGAAGAAAGACATGAACTCGGGGTTACGTGAAACAAGTATATTGAAGGAAAGAATAGGCAAAAAAAAGTGTTGAACATTAGTCTGACTGCCAAAGTATTTGGCTAGAGTTAACTTATCACCGAGATCAATATTCTCCCGGTATTCATAGTAATAGGAAGAGTTCATTATAGTCCATAAGGTAGGTACCATAACATTCTCTAAGAGCATTTTAAGTGTATTTTTTAAATAAAAAAACTGTTGTTATCACTGAAATATGTTTGAATAAGAATTTTAGTATTTGGATATAAGATGAGCTTTAAAAATAAGTTTATCCGGCTACAAAGCTTCTAAAAATCAATAAAATGAATATTTAATTTTGGCATTAAAAAACAAAATCCACTTTGCAATGTAATAAAAGTCAATCCAACTAATTGTACACGTTTTTTTTTTATTCAACTGTAATACCAATCAGTGAAAACTTCATCATAAAAGTTGTGTATATAATTGTTTTCAAAATGCACTAAAGATATCTGATGCATCAAACGAAACATTTGAAATGACATGTTGTGTCAAACAAAACAGCAATGTATGTCAAGTTCAAAACCAAAATAAAACAGAAAGAGGAATATGCATGGCGAGTAATCTGCAGGTGACAGCCAATTGTCTATCTGACTGATATCACTCACTCACTTGCATATAAAGTTGCTTCATTTGTTATTTTAAGATTATGATAAACTACCCCCTCTCAGCTGGTTAAGAGGTCAAGACTTTGATCATAGCTGGTTATCATGACATGAATTAAACAGATGTTAGTTGACAGACAGACGTGTCTTGTCAAATAGACCAATGTTAAACGGCAAAGAAAGAAATTTTTAAATAGATCTTTTTAATTCCTTTGTCTTTATATCATCAGTAGTAGTAAATTGATTTTTATCCAAATAAAATGTCAGAGATGCTACAACCAATCGAAAATTCACCAGAATAAGTGCATTGACTGCCAAGAGGACTTGGAAGTTAAACCTGACCGATAAAATGAAACGCACTTTCTTCTAAGCAGCAGTTGTGTTGATACTGCTATATGGATGCACTACATGGACACTAACTAAATGTATGGAGAAAAAGATTGACAGCAACTATACTAGAATGCTGCGAGCAATATTGAATAAATCCTGGAGGCAACACCCCACAAAGCAGCAGTTGTACGGCCACCTACCACCCATCACGAAAACCATCAAAATTAAACAAACCAAACAAGCGAGACACTGCTGGAGAAGTAGGGACGAGCTCATAAGTGATGTACTCCTGTGGACCCCTTCACATGGACGTGCAAAGGCAGGACGTCCAACTCGAACCTACATACAGCAGCTCTGTGCTGATACGGGATGTAGCCCTGAGGACCTGCCGGAACCAATGAACGATAAGGAGGGGTGGCGAGAGAGGGTTAGAGATATCCTTTGCTGATAGCGTGACATGATGATGATGATGATTTCTGTCTTCTTATTTTTTGAACATACTTTGTACTTGCATTAATTTCTTTGCAGAGACAAATTATCACTTGTTGGAAATAATATGCAATTTTTTTACATCCCTTGACAACAGCTCCGTAACGTTAATTAAGGCCTTCAGCATAAATGCTTCTGTAACTTACTTAGCTTGTTATCATATTTAGATTATGATAAACTAGCTGATGTACCTATGTACATTGGGTAAGAAGTTTACACTTAGATCATATCTGCTTGTAATGACTGTAAAAAAATTTGTTGTTTTTTTTGTATATCCTGTATTCAGGTCTGTTATGCTTTTGTTAAGGTGAAAAGAACAGTCTTGTTCTCTAACATGCAACCTGGTTAAAAGAAATCCACAAATTTCATCATTTCTGACCTGGACTCATTTTAGTATTAATTCATCCATTCAAATAAAATATATTGAATAGGTACAAGGGTCAGCTGAAAAGTTCATAGGCTGACCAAGATACTCTCATGGAATGTGACCAAATGAGGTTTATTTTTCAACAGAGTTCTCATTGCAGTCCACACGCGCTTCTTCCATCGGTGTTGCAGTGCTTGGATCCCATTGGTCAAAAAAAAAAGTCATCAACAGCATCATATAAACTTTTCAGCCCACCATTGTACTTCACATGAACAAGAAAAACAAACCGTTTCAATATGTATCACTTGTTTATATTTTCCTTTTTATAAATATTTTTAATACAAACTTTTCACACTCAGGTAAATTGATCCTGAAATTTTATGTAAATAAAATCATTAATCGCAGTTTTTAATGTGACTAGATGACTTACGAACAAGTTGAATTTCCATTCTAACAGCAGTCCATGATGATATTGATACTTCAATTTAGGAAGGAATCACAGATTCTAATTAGTGTTTCATAAGTTAAGTTTCATTATAACAAAATTTTAGATGTTTAGAAAATGACATTCGGCTCAAATGCAGACACTATAGAATTATCATTCATTTTCAAATTTGACTGGAAATTATCTTATTCTCTAAGAGCATTTTAAGTGTATTCTTCTAATAAAAAGAACTAATGTTTTTACTGGATTATGTTTGAATAAGAATTTTAGTATTTGGATATAAAATGAGTTTTAAAAAATAAGTTTATCTGGTTACAAAGCCACTAAAAATCAATAAAATAAATATTTAATTTTGGCATTAAAAAAACAAAATCCACTTTGCGATGTAATAAAAGTCAACCCAACTAATTTACACTTTTTTTTTTTTTTTTTTTTTATTCAACTGTAATACCAATCAGTGAAAACTTCATCATAAAAGTTGTGTATATAATTGTTTTTAAAATGCACTAAAGATATCTGTGCCTGTACATAAAAAGCAAAATAGCAAATGTTTTAGTTTTATTGATATGAATTTAAAAAAAAAATCATTTGTTCTTATTTGAGTTTTTGTTTGGTTTGGTTTTATGGCATATCAACCATTGTAGGTTATTTAATGCCAAATCCTTTTTATACATATATTAAATATATATGATATGGCTTGGTTTGGTTTTATGGCATATCAACCATTGTAGGTTATTTAATGCCAAATCCTTTTTATACATATATTAAATATATATGATATGGCTTGGTTTGGTTTTATGGCATATCAACCATTGTAGGTTATTTAATGCCAAATCCTTTTTACACATTTTGTAGATAACATTTCTAAGTAAGCCTGAGTTCATTTTTTTTCACATGGTTAAATGGTTTCACTTATTTCTATCTAATACGAATAATTCGATTGACTATCAATCATTTGTTGGCACACAGTTAAATGTTCTCAAGTATTGCTATTTAACCCTAAGAATTCAATTAAACATCAGTCTTTTGTTTACACACTCTTAAATCATCAAATAGTTCTACTTCAAGCAAATCAGTTTTGCATAAGTCATTTGTTCATACACAGTTTAAATGTCAAAAAGTTCTATCTGAACCATTGATAGGTTCGTTGTTTGGGTTTTATGGCATATCAATCTTTGTAGGTTATTTACGCCAAATCCATTTTTATGAAAATAGCTCTATTTCAAACAGTTCAGTTTAGCATAAGTACGCAGTTTAAATGTAAGTACAGTTTATTTGGGAAAAACATTTCTATTTCAAGCTATTCAGTTTAGTCAAGCAGTTCTAATTCAGCTAAATATAAATACAGATTTTGTTTACACACAGTTAAAATGTCAAAACAGTTCTATATTAAACAATTCAGTTTAGTGTAAGTACAGTTTCAATGTCAAAAAACAGTTCCATTTCAAATAATTCAGTTTAGCATAAGCACGGTTTAATTGTTGAAAACATTTCGATTTCAAGCTATTCAGTTTAGTCAAACATTTCAGTTTAGCATAAGTATGGTGTTAGTTCTATTTAACCCATAGGTAGGACCCTTATCAGGTGCTACCACTCCGGGCCAGAGTGGACCTCGGTGTGATGGCAATAAAGAGGTACTCCGCATTCCCGGAACCTCACCATCAGATTGTTTAGTGTGATATCCAGGACACTCGTTGTGTGTGTGGGGGGGGTCTTACCCCTCTGCAGAGGTACAGTCAGTGTATTCTACAGCTCCTGTCGACTGGGCAATCCATTGATAGGACCCTGTCAGGTATTACCACTTTAGGCCATAGTGGACCTGGATATGGGAAAGTGTAAAGAATGCTGAGACAAACAAAATCATCCATATCATTGTTCAGAAATAAATCATTGAAGTTTTTTGTTTTTTGTGTGTGTGTGTGTGTGAGTGAGAGAGAGAGAGTAAGCAGATCTTTCAGGAGTGTTCAATTCAGAGAATGCTTTTGAGGATCAGAATGTGATTATGTTCTAATCCAGGACCCATTAAAATCTAATTGTATACATTTCATTATGAAAAGTGAATAAGAAAAATCTTATTAAATATATTAGATTACAAAAATAAACAAAAATAAATAGATAAAAGCAAAAAATAAAATAAAATATACATAGATAAATCGAATAAATATAATTAAAAATAAAATTACATATAATAGTTTTTGTTTTTTGTTTTATTTTTCAGTAAGTGTTAGATTATATGTTCTGTGGAATAAGTCTTGTCTGCATTATTTATATTTAAAAAAAAATGAATGAATGAATGAATAAATAAATGAATGTGTTTTTTTTTTTCACAGTGACTAAACTTCGATTCTAGTCAGAAGTATCGATCTGTACAGAAATAATTCTTTTTTTTTTTTTTTTTTTTTACTGAAAATATGGTAGTGTAAATAGTGTATATAATATTACATGTCGATAAATGGTGTAAGTAGTTGTTATCCTTATTTGTCTTCAGGGAGTTATACGTTTTTTTAAAATGACAGGGAATGCGTTTAATCTTCCATAGAAAATATTTGTCAATCAGTTGTTATCAGTGACGCAATTAAATACGTAGAATCAAGAAGAATAACTGTGTCTTTCTTGTAGACTCGAATTAGTTCCCCTGAACTTGGTCGAATAAATTGAGTTACTTAAAATAGAATAATTTATTTTAAAAAATACATTCTCATTTGTATCAAACAAAAACAAAATGATAAATATTTTTCAGACATATATTAAGTTTTAAAAATATACTTCTCTCCCTCCGTAAACTATAAGAGATGGCAGAATCAATCTAAAAAACTATTTATGATATACTAAAAATATTCTAAATCTAAAACTTCTTGCATTTAAATATCAAAACTGAACACTTCTTATTTATTTTAAACATTAGTTTTAAATATTTTGTGAAAGAAAATCTTATAGTTGTGCTGAGTAAAAAAATCATGTAAGATGTGCAGCGATTTGATGAATAAGACTGATGATTTATTTATTTTTTTTTTTTTCAATTTGCATCCCTGAAGGATTGATTCTAACCGCATGTCAACCTGTCTTGGGTTATTTTATGCATAAAGGTTAAGGAATTGCATTCATTGTACTTTCATATTCACATTTTTTGTGTAGTTTTTTTCTCGAGTTTTTTTGGGTTTTTTTGCACACAGTCCTATTAAAAATGAAAAATTTTCAAAACAGGAAATCTGTTTTGAAAATTATTCATTTTCAATAGGACTTGACTCATAGATGGGATCCTAAGATGTACTACCACTTCAGATCTGAGTGGACCTTGGAGTAATTGCAAGGAAAGGGTACTCTACCCTTTCCAGATCTTCAGATGTAATTTAGTGTCATATCCAAGATATATCCTTTTGGAGCCACAGTGTATGTAAGCCCCACTATCAAGGTTGTGCTCACTTTCAGTAAACTAAGAAAATCTTGAAGAGATTAAAGAATCAATTTTTAAAAAAGTAATAATCTTTTAGTTATACTAAAGATATTGCAAATTATGAGGAAATGTGACAATGAATTAAGCCTTTTTTTTTTTTTTTTTTTTTTAGCAAATTGGAAGGCACAGCCGACTGAAGCTGTGGATCCTTTCTTGATCCTATCAAAAGTAAATAAATACTACTCCATATTCCGCAAAGGTCAGTTCTCATCATCACAGCTCCGATGCTACTTCAACCAACAGTAACTCATTTGCTCACCTCTACTCCCAATATATGAACAGAACAAAACCTTTTTGGATCTCACATACGCACAAAAGGGTAAAGTAAAACAAGTTGTTCGTAAACTAAGCAAGAACTCAACACTACAGGACAGGCATTCAATGACTTCTTTGTAAGCCCTCTGGACTAATATAAAGAAAGGGAATCCCTTTGAATGTTTCCATAGATAAATTCCACTTCATTGTTGATTCTATTGTTGTTTTATTTCTTCTACCCCTGCTATTCAACAAAGTATTACAACATCTTGGTCAGCAAATTACTCTTCTTCTGGTCTCTTCTTCTCCTGAATTATCATACAACAGCAATTAAATTTTTGAAAAAATATTTGGCAAGAAGAGATTTGAACTGGCAATGACAATTTTATTTTACAGTCTTTCTGATGAGAACTCTAGATATCAAAAGTGCTGGACTCCAACCTTGAACTAAGTATGTCATGCTATTTCATTCACTTTAAGATTAATATCCTTAGAAAAGGCATGAACTCCCTTATCCCCTCTGTTATGAATTAACTAGTATCACTACAGTTCTTCTACAAGATGACTTTGACATTAAATAACCCTTGAAGATTGGTATGCCATTAAAGAAACCAAACCAAGTCTATAAATCTATCAGTTGGCAGTTTTTATTCTCAATATTTTGATTTTATATTCATCATACAGAATATGATGTAGGAAATACTCGATGTAGAATGGTAATCGTTATGGGAAATAGACACGGCAACCCAAATAGGAAGCATTCGATGTAGAATGGTAATCGTTATGGGAAATAGACACGGCAACCCAAGTTCAAATCCTAGTCAAGGCTGATTGGATTTTACATATTGCTAATAATCTTAGGAAATGTATGAATCTAAATATTCTCCCTCCAGCTATGAGTAAATAGTAGGGTAGACTAGGTTCTTTAGCCTTGGTATGGCAACCAGTCTAGGAGAAGGAAAACTCTACATTCAAACCTGCTAAACTCCGTTTAAAAATTGACCTTGTGTCACATCCTGCTTGTGCATAGGAGTCACAGGAATACAAAACATTTAAGGAGATTAGAATTTTCAGAAAACAGTTGTGTTTGTATTTCATATTTGTGGTTTTCACCTTTGTAGGAAACTGATCACATTGAATAGAAAGCTTGGTTTCATTGGTAAATTTCATTTACTAAGCACAATTTAGTTATGGCACAAGATGAGATGAATTTAGCACTCAGTGAGAATCAAACTTACAATCAATGTTTTGTTAATCCAGCTTGCATACCATTATATATCAAACAGTGCCCACTGGTTTCTTTGTTTAATGGCATATAACCCTTCATGGATTAGCAATAACCATGCCTTGGAAAATCCTCATCCGCTATGGTATCAACCCTGCGCTAAGCTGAGGCGATACCATAGCTAATGAGGATTAACAGAACATTGATATAACTCTTCATGGATTATTTGATGTCAAAGCCATTCTTGTGGAAGAACAGTAGTGGTACTATTTAACCCATATCAGGGAAATAAGGGGTTTCATGCCTTTCCCATTGGTATTAGTCTGAAAATAAGCAAGTTCTGAAGGAGAAATAAGCAGTCCATGATGATATTGATACTTCAATTTAGGAAGAAATCACAGATTCTAATTAGCGTTTCATAAGTTAATCTCCATTATATCGAAATTTTGGCTGATTTGAAAATGACATTCAGCTCAATTACAGACTCTATAGAATTATCATTCATTTTCAAATTTGACTGGAAATTATCTTATTTTCTAAGATCATTTTAAGTGTATTGCTGTTATAAAAAAAACTAATGATGTTATTGCTTGATTACAATTACCCAGGTCACGTCATAGCAAAGACTTTAAAAATGGTACTTGATATTACCTTGCTTAATATTTAGCAATATAAGGTAAGTATCAAGAGTAAAGTGGAGAAATCCAGGGAAAGAAGTAGTGGCACCCCTACACCTCGGTGTAGTAGCTATTGAAAAGGGAGCCTTCTAGTCACCAACTTTACTTTTACAGTTACATAAGAATTTTAGTATCTAGATATATAATGAGCTTTAAAAACAAGTTTATGTGGCTACAAAGCCATTAAAAATCAATAAAATTAATACTTAGTTTTGGCATTCAAGTTCTTAGCAAGAATGTCCTTGAACAGAAAAAGTATTTGTAGAAGGAAAATCTATATGTGTACATGATATGTTTTTGTTGGTGATATGACGGAGCTACTTAGCCAGCAAGAATCTTACTAAGTTTTGCTAAGTAGCCTGTGTATAAATGAATGCATGTCTGCTAGTGTTTTTGTGAGTATAGCAATAATCTGTTGATGACCAATTGGCTACATTAGTATCTTTAGGTTGGCTGCAGACTACTGTGTCTTTTTGGTGTCTGCTATATAAGAGTCGGTAATCCAGTCACCTCAGCCTCCCACTAGAATTATAGACTTTAGATCTTTATTTGCCATTGGCTGGAAAATGGTTTGGGAATCAAGTGGATTATTTACAATTATGTTCATATGCGTCTGATTTTCACTCTAAATTTGGCGCCTGCATGTCTAGAATTCCTGTTCTATTTTTAGATTTGGTGCAAGGGTTATTTTCATTTTTTAAAGCACCTTATGCACACACAAAAACATGCACACGCACATACACACACGAGCACACACAAAAACATTCACACATGCACACACACACACAAATGAACATGCACACACACAAACACGCGCATACAAACACATGCATACACAAACACACACACACACACACACACACACACACACAAGCATTTACATACACAAACACATACACACACACACATAAATACAAACACATACACAAACACACACACACACACAAACACACACACACAAACAAATGCATACAAACACATGCATGCACACACATACAAGCATTTACATACACAAACACACACACACACACACACACACGCAAACAGATGCAATACACAAACACAGACACATGCATACACAAACGCACACACGCATACACACACACACATGCATACACACACATACAAGCATTTACATACACAAACACATGCATACACAAACACACACACACACACACACATGCATACACAAACGCGCACACACACACACACACTCACAAGCATTTACATACATACACAAACACACACACACGCACAAACATTTGCATACACAAACACGCATACACTTATATATATATATATATATATATATATATATATATATATATATATTTCTAAAAGTTTTATTTTAAAGAGAATCGCGTAACATTTTTCTGAACCAGTTTATTTCCTACATTATTGAAGAGTTGATTTACATCGATATATGCGTTACTTTTTAGTTTGGTTTATTTAACGGCATATCAATTCCTTATGGGTTACTTAATGCTGAAATTTAAATCATTTGTCACCATAATTATATTTTTAATGTTCCATTGCATATTTTATGTGTGTATAATTCCAATCAAATAGAAAAAAGAGGGAAGACGCCATTGCATAATGTCTAACATGCTAAACAGAAATATCATAAGAAGCAAGTTCAAATTCCAGTCGCACTCTTCACTTTTGGACTAATATTTTTGGGAACAGTATGGACCCCTCTACTCCAGCTATGAATTAAATAAGACTGTTACTATTTTCTACAAAAATGGCTTTGGCATTAAATAACCCACAAAGATTGATACGCCATTAAACAAAGAATGCGAAACTACACACAATTGTATGGTTTAAAGTAACTATTACTGTCTAATGATAATTTGTTTGCACACAGTTATATGGTTTCTAGTATTCCTATCTAATACAAATAATTTGTTCAGTTATATGATATCAAGTATTTCGCCAATGGCCCAGGAGACTGAGGTTCAATCACAGATCAACTTATACCAAATACTCAAAAAATGTTACTTGATGCCGCCTTGCTTAACACTCAGCATTATAAGGTACATATCAAGGGTAAAGTGGAACAATCCAGTAAAAGGATAGTGTCCTCCCCTGCACCTCGGTGTAGTAGCTATTGAAAAGAGAGCCTTCAAGTCGCCCTTGACTATGTTCGTCAACTTTACTTTATATGTTATCAAGTATTCCTATCAAATACAAATAATTTGCTCACGGTTATATGGTATCAAGTATTCTGAAGAAATCCTAATAATTTGCACATGGTTAAATGGTATAAAGTATTCTTATCAAATACAAATAATTTGCGCATGGTTATTAGATATCAAGTATTCTAATGAAATGCTAATAAATATAATTTTCCAGCAAATCTATTTGACCCTATATAGATCAGAGTGGACCTGGTGTTGTATAGCCATGACCAACTATACAAACACATATGTATATGCATGCAAAATCACAACGACACAACAAAGACGATCGACACAGTTCTCTAGAAAAATATACCTCTCACTCTATTTGAAAGGGTTGTGTGTGAGAGGGAGTTGGAGACCGAACTTAACTGCAACATACTGACCTCCACTCTATTGGCCATAACCACGTTTCTTTCCCGTTCTCCTGGGCTGCTCAACCGGGGACTTGGGGGCCCAGCCTCTCTGGGACATGTTCTCATTCCCGCATCTTCTCTCCAACTCGTCTGATCTCCAAACTGATTTATCGAGGGCCTGAGGGCTCCCTCTGCTGGGTGCTGGCTTTCTCTACCACATCTTGTCTCCAACCGATTGAACTTCCTGTGCACTGGGTTATATAATAGTTCAACGCCCACCTTCTTCTTGTGGGCGTCACAATCGCACTCATTCAACCTGTCGAAGGTCAAGGTTATATTCTGATATTCCTTGAGTGGATGCACCTGTTATTTACACAGGTGCATTTCCTATTTTGACAGCCCGGCCAGGTCGTAAGTCAATATGCAACACTGGGAGTAATGGCAGTTAAGGAGTACTGTATACGCCCCAGAGTTGTAGAACAGGAGCCTCAGCTTCAGATGCAGTTTAGTATCATACTCAGGACACCCTTCCTTTTGGAGGTGGAAAAGAATCTTTCTCCCTTCAAAGGTTGCAGTCTGCATATTCTAAGCCCCATCGACAAGACTTGTAGTTTAGTGAAACATCAATTTCCATGTTTTCAGTGATCGCATAATTTTTTAGTCCTTGATTATATTGATGCTTCTATCAGGAAAGAAGTGAAAGATTATAAATTTCAAAATTTCTTCATTATATAAGTAAAGTTAGTGACTGTAGTCAAGGGCAACCCAAAGGCTCCCTTTTTGATAGTTACTACACCAAGGTGTAGAGGAGGATGCTACTTCTTTCCCTGAATTTCTCCACTTTACCCTTGATCCATACCTTATAACACTAAGTGCTAAGCAAGGAGGCATCAAGTACCATTTTTTTGAGTTTTTGGTATGACGCAACCTAGGATTGAACCCTGGTCAATTGGCGAACACTACCCATTAGGCCAATGGACCGGTCCTCATTGAATATAGAATTTTAATGATTAAAAACTGACATTTAGTATGGACACCGACCCTACAAAATTATGACTCAGTTGCTAATTGGACTGGAAATTGCTTTGTTCTTTAAGTTATAGCATTTTATGTATGTTGTTCTTATAAAATCTTGCTATGATATACCGTTTCTGCTGGGTTACGATTGCATCTATGGAAATAGAATGCGTATTTTAGAAAAAGTTAAAGACCTTTTAGAATTTCTCACAACTTTAATCACATCTGTAATGTATGTCACAAACCCACACTTGTGTCATCAAATCTAAAGATAGAAAAAGACGCACATATGTCATTGGTTTTCAGAAAAATAACTTTTCCCTATTTTACCATCAAAAAGCTAGTGAGCATAAATAGACCCAAGTCATTGGTTGATTTTTATGGCATATCAACCTTTGTAGGTTATTTAATGCCAATTCCATTTTTATACAAATAATCATTTCTATTTCAAACAATTCAGTTTAGCATGAGTACACAGTTTGATTGTCAAAAATATTTCTATTTCAAGCTATTCAGTTTCATCAAACAGTCCTAATTCGACCAATTCAGTTTAGTATAAGTATAGATTTTCTTTACACACAGTTAAATGTCAAAACAGTTCTATATCAAACAATTCAGTTTAGCGTAAGTAGAGTTTCAATATTAAAAACATTTCTATTCCAAGCTATTCAGTTTAGTCAAAAAGTTCTAATCTAAACAATTCAGTACACAGTTTAGTTCTATTTGACCCATATATAGGACCCTATCAGGTGCTACCACTCCAGACCAGAGTGGACCTGGGAGCAATGACAATGAAGGGGTCCTCCATATTCCTCGAAGCTCCAGCGTTACTGGAACCTCACCATCAGATTGTTTAGTGTAATATCCAGGACACTCCTGGGGGGGTGTATTCTATAGCCCCAATTGACTTGGCTACCAAGAAGTCGACACTTGTTAGAAGCATGTCGGCAGTTCTTAGAAGGCTAACAAACTAAAAGTAATCAACCCCAATATTTCACGATGATAAATACGTTTTATCCTCTAAGGACTGACAACCAAGTGTTGTGTTTTAATGCATACATAATAGCAGCAGCAGCCTGGAGATTTAAAAAACAAAAGTTTATTAGCTCCTCTGCTCGCCAAAGTATTTTGTTAAGGGTCACTCGGTGATGTTGTTAAATCAGTATAGAAACGCAAGCACGAAAAAGCCTCTCTCTCTCTCTCTCTCTCTCTCTCTCTCTCTCCATATGAAACAAGTCTTGAAACAGATCTGACTCTGGTCCCCCGAGACTGAGACTTTTCGTTCCCCACAACTTCGTGTCGCATTGAACATGACACCATAGAAGAATACACTTCCTAAATATATAAGTATTTACCCCAAACCACCATCTCTCCTATACGTACGCACGCTAAGGACGTTTCTTCTCACACACTCTTTATGAACTCTTTTGTATCTCACGTCATTCTTGTATTTATTCTATTAAGTTTGTCTCAGACAATAAAATATTTTGTTGTTAGTGCGTCGTGAATTGTTCTTGCATTAATCCTATTGAGGAAACAATATAAAACTAAACGACCATTCTTCCACAAGTAGTGAAAGAACGATGTGAGGCGAACAGACAATGTTCTGATATGAAAGAACAAAACTTCCACAAAATGGATCACCCGACGTTCTGACACATCTAATAGAGAGTCTTCTACACAAGTGAGTATTAGGAAAAAAAAAAAGAATACTAAAATATTTACGCACATTTTGCACCTACAAAGATTAATCCTCACTCAACATATTTTTTGTTAGCTGTTGCTCATTACCAAGAATCATATATAAAAATACAACGTCTGTTTCAACTCAAATTCCTGTTGTTTGTTTTATTCATAATTCATTTCAGCAGTAACCTTTTTATCACAGCATCTAGAAAACTCTTTTGCCACAATAATGAGCTACATTTCGCAACGAATGTGATATTCATAATTCCTTCCAACATTTACGTCACCCTTGTAACACATTCCTCATGGTAATCAAACAACAGATTGAGTTAGAATTTGGAAAGGTAAACTACATCTGTTCGATAATGGCACATTTGATTTTTTTTACAGGATATTTTCACTAGCAATTGGTTCTTTAAAGAGCTAACGAATAAACATTGCAATTGAGTTTCATATAAAATTAAAAAAAAAAAAAAAAAGAAAGAAAGAACAAAAGGCAAAAAATGAAAATCTCAATCAGATGAATGACAATGGAGGAATGTTATGGTAAGTGAATGAACAAATAAAATAATAAATGAGATAAGAGAACGCTTAAAGAAAATTAAAAAGAATAAACATGAGCTTTTATGCGGGATATGTTATCAGGGTCAGATGACTCACTCGAGTCGACATTTTTATAAAAATAAATAAATAATAATAATAATAATAATAATAATAGACTTTTCTAAAGGTTTTAATGAAAATCAATTTTCTACTCAATTTTTTTTTTCTAAAAAATCAAGTCGGTTTGAATTTAATCATTTGTAACTGATCTCCCACAAGTTAAACTTGAACGAATTTCAACTCGCCTTTATTTGAGTCACTGAAAAATTTGATCGAAATTCAATTGTTCTTTTCCAGCGGGAGAAAATGATTTAGAATTTGGATTAATCATTTAATGCCCGACTGAATCGTACTGAAGAATATTTGTAGAAGAGAAAATCCGAGATTAAATATTTGAGCTAATCTGATAACTTGCTAGAATTTACCATTTTTTTTTTTTCTTTCTTCTTGTCATCCCACAACTGAAGAATGACAGGAGATATGGTCGCCAAATATTCTGCGGTTATGGATGGGAGTAACGACAAAGCCACCACGCAATAAATAAATGGACTTTTAAAAAGTTCTGACAAAGAAAAAATCCTCACCAAACCACCTAGGAAAAATGGTACCATAAATACTCGTGTAATGAACGACATTTGAAGAATAACTTTTCACCTCCACGAGATAATGTTTTTGAAACGTCAAAATTTACCTTGTTACTTGGCCAAACCTTGCCGTAACATCTAAGAAAGTGTCCTTGCATAGCCTATAACTAAACAAATGCTATTAGTTAAGATAATAAAGGTTTTATTAAACATTGTTTACTGTTTATAACATTTAGCGATGAAGAATTTTTACGTTAGTTCCTCGCTAAATTGTTGTAAAATAAAGGAGAAGAACGAAAATGCCGTACGTAAGGGTTTAATGACAGCCAGAATAAAGGGTACCTTTATGCTGCAAGTCTCGTAGGGGGGAAGGAAGGAAATAGTTATTGAGTTGAGAAGGAATTATAGCAGCTAAATGCCTAAGCGGAATGTGCGTCCCTACAGTTAAGGCAATGCTGAATGTCTGAGCGGAATGTGCGTCACTGTAAACGTAGCAAAAGTCGTGTTTGCTGCTTAAGGACAAGAATGATGTAGTCACCCATAAATGTGTGGTCCTGGTTGCTGTAGAAGAGAGTCATGAAAGTCTCCAAATAATGTTGCCCATTGAATGAGGTAGCTAGATGTCTGAGCAGAATTACGCGTCGCTGTAGACATAGCAAAAGTTAGAGGCGACATAAAGGTGTTCCTGTATGTGGCAGATTACATGCATCTAATTCATGTTCAGCTGGGAGCCCTTGGTCTAAGAGGGTAGACTCAAAAGGTCCATAAATTAGACGGCTTTCCTCATTGTGTTGATTCTGCTGCTATGCAGGGAGCGGACAGAAAGTACGTCCGTCCTTCTCAAAAGGTTCTGAGGAAGAGAGAGTTTGGCGGGCTTTCACCATTTTTATGTTGTCCGGGATGAATAGGATAAGTCATCCTCATTGGGTAAAAATATGTGACGACCATAACGGTCAAATTATTTTACGCGTCAAACAAAAATACGAAGTTCTTTCTGCTACAAACACATGTGCATACAATATGTACAAATATTATAAATATTAATCAAAGTTACATAAAAACTTAATTGTCTCGAGTAAAAGTTTTTGTTTACAACTTTCAAGTCGATGTTGTGTGATTTTATTCATTAAAAAAAAAAGTAAATAACGCTGTAGGATTATAGTTTGGTCCGGTTACCCGTACCAAACAATATGCTTAATATGTTTGCACGGCCCCAAATGTAGTACCATCGCTTGACCGTGGGTTTTCAGGGCCAAATCCTGTTTATGGCTGCGCCGTAGGTTTTTAGGGTTGAATCATGCGTCTAGCTGTGTCGTGGATTTTCTGGGTCGAATCCTGTTAACGGTGCCAAATGTGGCACTATAACCTGCTCTGTGTGGGCCCTTATCTTGGGCATAGCACCAAATATAGTACTATGGTTTAGCCCGTGCAAACATATTAACCATATGCCTCTCAGGCTTACTTAATCAATTACATACGTAATTATTATATTATCAATGCTATTGTGCATTAGTGGTGGAGTTTTAGATTATTTTGAATATCCAAGTAAACACGAAAAGCTACATCAAGGTGTAGACTACATTATTCATTTACGGTATTATATTTTTTTTGATTTTATTATAATAGTTTCGACAGTATAAATAAGCGTTTGAATTTTTTTATGTGATGGGCTGTAGAAGATATATTTTTGTGGGCAAGCATAGCTAAATGGTTGGGGTCATTCATTGCACACGATATCTCGTAAAAATACCTTTTTTTTTCTGGGTAAAAATTAGGGGTAATTCTTTACATGAAGTCGTTCATTACTCGAGTATATACGGTATATGGAATTTTAAAATTTAATTAAAAGATATTTTTAATTTATTGTGATTAATTTATTAGTTATCTGAGAAAAAATATAAAGTTTATTATATAATAGATTTGATATTATATGATATACATAATTGATACAAAAAATAAATAAAATACTATTCATTATATAATAAAGTGGTAATAAGCATCGGATTTCTACTAAATTTTCGATGTTGTGTAAAACTAAAATGTAGAAATTTTTTAATTAATCAATCGTCTCTTTATTAAATTTTTTTAATAAAATATCATTTGATTATTAAAAATATTTACTTTCCATAGAAACATGACCCTTATCACAAATAATAATAATAATAACAATAATAATGATGATAAGAGGAGAAGTAAAAATACTATGGAACATGAAGGTGGCGGTGATACCAGTTGTAATTAGTGCACTCGGTACAATCGCCAAAGACTTGGAAATAAGAGGACAAGTGGAGACTATTCAAACTACAGCATTATTAAGATCGACCAGAATACTGAGAAGAGTCCTGGAAACTTGACTTGCTGTCACTCAAACTCTAGTGGAAAACCAACAGTTAAAGCTGGTGTGAAAAATTCTCAAAGAAGTAAGAATAATGATAATGATGATAATAATAGACTTGCACAAAAGAAGTACAAGACTAAGTATGATTGAATGGGGAAGGAAATTCACTTGGAATTATGCAAGAGATGAAAATTTAACCAAACTACAAAATGATATGTGCACAAACTGCAATCTGTCCAAGAAAATGAGACGTATAAAATTCTCTGGGATTTTGAAATATAAACGGATCACCTAATCCCGGCCAGAAGACCAGACAGAGTGTTAATTAAAAAGAAAAAAAAATTATCTTCGAGTGAATTTTATCATTCTAGCGGACCATAAAGTGAAAATAAAAGAAAGCGAAAAGATAGACAAATACTTGGACCTTGCTTGAGAACTAAAAAAAGCTATGGAACATGACGGTGACGGCAATATTAATTGTGATTGACGCTTGGAATTTTCATAAAGGATTTGGAAAAGAGACTTGGGGAAGTGTAGATCAGAGGAAGAATTGATGGTTGGTTGATTGTTTCGGTTTTATGGCATATCAACTTTTGTAGGTTATTTAACGCCAAATCCATTTTTCTGAAAATAGTTCTATTTCAAAAAATTCAGTTTAGCATAAGTACGCAGTTTAAATGTAAGTACAGTTTAATTGGGAAAAACATTTTTATTTCAAGCTATTCAGTTTAATCAAGCAGTTCTAATTTAGTTAATTCAGTTTAGTATAAGTACAGATTTCGTTTACACAGTTAAATGTATAGGACTTACACTCCCATGATTTAAAATGGGCGGTATGCCACTTGTTCCCGAAACAAAAATGGCGGACGCACGCAAATATTCAGTCTCGGGAAACCATTGGCCAGGAGAACCACGTGATCAGTGTTTAAAACTACGTCTTCATTTGAATTTCGTCCCGCGTTTTTGGAACCGACTCCAAGACACGTATTTTCCGTAGATACTTCGTCTTCAAATACTCTTTCCCTTTTTCACATTTTCACTTGCAGGGCTAATACACTCTCTCCAGTGTGACTTCCAGAAAGAATACTATCACTCTCTCATATTCACCAACAGCCGTCAGACGCCACAAAATGTATAGGCCATGCAAACATTCCTTTCCTCGGTATACCTTGTCTGTGAAACTTTTTCCAGCCTCGAAAACTGCAATTGCGTCGAACCACAGAAAGAAACGAACATTCAGAAATACGTAGTCAACATGAACAGGACACTTATTATTTAACCCTTTCTTTAGTTTTACTTGTGTTAGTCACACACACACACACATGCATACACACAGGACTATTTTACGAACAATAATAGAACCATAGTAATGTTTTAAATGTACCATTGCATGTTTTGTTATGAATATAAATTTCTTTAGTTTGTCGCCTCGTTTTGAATGTTCCTTTTGTCCGCCCCGTTTCATATCGTTTACACATCTTTCATATCATTACATCTTAACTACATTTGTCTCCCCGTGCCCTTTTCCCAAACATGACATACCACTAAACTAAACATATACTAAACTACAACATAAATTTTGGGGGACCAAACATATCTACCAAATAACATGTCCCCCTACAAATGTCAAAACAGTTCTATATTAAACAATTCAGTTTAGTGTAAGTACAGTTTCAATGTCAAAAAACAGTTCCATTTCAAATTATTCAGTTTAGCATAAGTACACAGTTTAAATTTAAGTACATGGTTTATTTTCTAGTCAAGCAGTTCTGACGGGAAAAAGGGATGACGCATGCGTAAAGAAAAAGAGGCAACCTCTTGACAAAGAGGAACAGGCTTTCTTTCTCTTTCAGGCAGTGACCAGCGATTTGACAACATCGTTGCTGACGGGTGTCTGGGCGCCACGCCATACGTCTTTGGACTAGGCGTTGGTTAGTCCCTTTCACCCAGTAGCAGCTCTCTCTCGGTCAGCATTATGCTGAAATATACAAGACCCACAAATGAACTACAAACTAACCCTTACCGGACTTTGACAAACTTCCAAAAGAAAACTAGTCCTTATGGAAGCCCGAAATAATAATTGAGGACAAATACATGCATGAAACGATTAACGTATTTTTGACTCCTTAACTGGGGGATTCAACCATTTCAACGTATTCAGGAAAAACACCCTCATCCATGGAATGGTTATTGAACCTAATAAATAAAGGAAAGTATAAAAGAAACGTCTTCGTCTCTTATCTATTGCTGTCTTTTCTTTTGTATAATTCTTTTGGGACTTTCTTGGGCAAGGCATTACACCGACAAGCCAACGTGGGGGTAAAATAAAATAACCAAAATATGGAGTCAGATATCAAACGGCAACACAGCCTTGCCCTTTGCCCGTGACCTTCAGCCTCTTACCCCACAAGTTTAAAAAACGTTAAAATTGTTATAGGAATTCCTTTGTGATATGATTTTAAAGTCATCACCTGTTCAATACCCCCTGTCAAGAAATTATTGCTACACTACCTAATGACCATTGTGCTATTTAGTAGACACGGAAGGTAATGACCTTTTTTTCGTCCTCTAGCAGCAAACAGAAGAACTCATCGGCAGACCAGGGATGTAATCCCTACACTCCCATAGAAATATTAAGTTTTTTATCCTTCTGCGGTTTAGAAATAGAACTTGTATCTTTTTCTTGGAGGGGTGACCCACAAGGCAATTATGCTCAGGGCACCTAAGCATATATCAGTCCTTACTTTTCATGATGGTGTGAAGATAGACTTGCCGCTTGACAGTCTTCCAAACAAACTTGTTCAGTCTCATACCGAGAACACCGCAGATCAACAGATACTAAATTGACTAGTTATTTAATAAACTTAGCTTGATTTTAGTACAGAGTGGAACGATAAAATTGTCGCCTTAGAAAAGACAACATCATTCCATTTCCGTTTAATGAAAACCGGTTTTCTTTTTTTGTTGCAGACCATCTACTAGTTGGCCAGTTGTGTACAAATCCCAAGAGCGATAGGAGCCTTCTATCATGTCTGAAAGTGACACAATGTTCAACGAGCGAGATCGGAGATGCGCCGCTGTACAACTCATGTGCTTTACCGATCCAAGTTATGACAACAGGACCATTGCCAGCACCCTCAAAATGCAAACCCGGATTGCCACGAATAACAGGGACGTGCCCAGGGGGATGAAAACAAACTTTCCGGCTACGGTTATGGTCTTTGGTGTGGTTTCAAGTGAGGGCCACATCATGCCACCTCACATCTTCGAAGTCGGCTTGAAAGTCAACACCAATGTGTACCTAGATGTGCTGAAGAGTGTGGTGATCCCCTGGTGCAATCAGGTAGCCAGTGGCAGACCCAGGGTATGGCAGCAGGATTCGGCGCTGGCCCACAAGTTCAAAGAGACCCAGGCTTGGCTTCAGAAGGAGTGCTACGACTTTGTACCCTTTTCTCACTGGCCCCCTCCCCCCTCCCTGAACCCACTGGACTACTTCGTTTGGTCATACGTCGTGAACATCACCAACATGACCTGCCACAACACCAAAGCCAGCCTGATCGCCGCCATCCGCTGAGTATTCACCGAGCTCCCGCCGGCGCTTGTGGAAAAGGCATGCTCCCTGTTCCGGATCCGTATCGAGGCAGTGATTGAGGCTGAAGGCAGCTACATTGAATAGATGTCAGATCTACTACATAATCAAGTTACATGAATTGATTTTTTCAATAAAAGTTTTAAAATAAAGCTGTAGTGTTGTTTTCTTTAGGACGACAATTTTATCGTTCCACCCTGTACAAGGCTGGAAGTATAGGGCACCCAGTATGAATCGAAATCACTAGCAATGGTCTGCTAATCCGGCTTGCTAAACTATTACACCACGTGATGACAGAATGTCTAAATATTTCAGATCATACTTGTACGTGGCTGCTACGACGTAGAAAGATTGCGCAAGTCCAACCTCTTAATTGGGAAATTTGACAATCGAAAGGATGGCGTTTATTCTGAAATTGAATATCGATGACAGATACTGAAAGTAAACACGTAATTAAGTCGACTGCCAAAAAATTGCTGAAAGATTCATACGACCCCCCCCCCTAACAGGACAGATTTGACGCAAGGTCATTTTAAAATGGGGTCACACACAAAAAATGCTTGATCCGCTTACCATTTCCTATTAGGTTACCTTAGACGCCAAGCGATAAACCCAGCCCTGTCAAGCAGGTACCACATGGTAGTGGGGGGGGGGAGGCTCTTCCTGAGACCAGGCAGTTAAATTTAACCCACGTGAACGCCAGGTAAGGCCTAAATATAAGCAACGCTGATAAAAAGGAAGAAAGGATTAAAGCTGATATAAGTTAGATTCATTCATGGACACATATTTAAATATATTTGTTCAAAGTTCATCAAACGTTTCAAGGGAAAATGGAAGAAAATGTTTTTTTATAATAATCTTTACAAATGTCTTTCTTCTCACTCAATCGTAATATAGTACCAATCAGTTTGGCTGGTTGGTTGGGTTTTTATGGCATATCAACCATTGTAGGTTATCGAATGCCAAATCCTCTTCATTCATATATAGTAAATATTTATGATTTGGTTTGGTTGGGTTTTATGGCATATCAACGATTGTAGGTTATTTAATGCCAAATCCTCTTCATTCATATATAGTAAATATTTATGATTTGTAAACACATTTTGTAAATAACATTTTTCAATGACTATGAGCTGTTTTTGAACACAGTTAAATGGTTTCAAGTATTTCTATCAAACACAAATAATTCTGTTCAGTATTAATCACTCGTTTGCACAAATTTAAATGGATATGCATATGATTTGTAAGCGAATAATTTGTTAGTAATTTCATTTTTAAATGAATCAGAACTAATTTGTGTTCACACAAGAATTGCTATTGTTTCTACAGTTAAATGGTTTCAATTATTGCTAACACTAATAATTCAATTTGATATTAATCATTTGTTTGCATATAGTGAAGTGGTTACAAGTATTGCTATTTAACACTAATTATTCGATTGAAAACTATTCATTCACTTCTACTCAGTCAAATGGGTCTAAGTATTGCTATGTTACGCTAATATTTCAATTTAAGCACACAGTGAAAGAAATTCAAGTATTGCAAATCAACACTAATAATTCTATTCAACAATACTCATTCGTTTGCATACAGTCAAATCGTTCCAAGTATTGCTATGTATCACTAACAATTCAATTAAATATCAGTCATTTGTTTACACACGGTTAAATGATCAAACAATTCAATTTAGCATAAGTCATTTGTTTGTACTCTGATTGTGAAACAGTTCTATTTGATCCATAGATAGGACCCTATCAGGTGCAAGCACTTCCGGTCAGAGTGGACCTTGGAGCGATGGCAATGAAGGGGTACTCAACATTCCCCAAAATTCCAGGATTGGAACCTGACCATCAGATTGTTTGGGACACTCATTGGGGTCGGGGGAACTTACCCCTCAGCAAAGATGCAATCGGTATATTCTACAGCCACAGCCGACTGGGCTTAGTACCAATCAGAGTAATGTATTCTGATTTGAAAAATAAATCGATAAAAAGTAACAAACAAACAAACAAACAATAATAAAGAAATATAAATAGTGAAGATGAAAGGAATGAAAAAGAAAGAAAAATAATTAAAACTCGAGAAAAACAGAATGAAATAAAGGAATAACAACGAAGGAAAGAGATAGAAACCAAAAAAAAAGGGGGGGAGGAAAAGGGAAATAGAGTGAAAGAAAAATAGGGAAAACAGAGAGAAAGAAGAAAGGGATAAAAAGAAGAAAAAAGAAAATATAGGAAAAGAAAGAAAGAAAGAGGATAAAAAGAAAAAGAAATAAATAAAGAAAGAAAGAAAGAAAGAAAGAAAGAATAGAGAAAAAAGAAAAGGACAAAAAGAAAGAAATAAAGAAAGAAACAAAAAAGTTTGAAAGTGTGACAAAGAAAGATAGAAAAAAGAAAAGAAAAGAACAGAAAGAAAGAAAGACTTCGTCAGCTAAAGATAACAAATCATGTGTTATCTTAGAGAGAGAGAGAGAGAGAGAGAGAGAGAGAGAGAGAGAGAGAGAGAGAGAGAGAGAGAGAGAGGATAAGACGACAAAGCAAATGAAGGCCTACATTTTTGGGACATGATGAGGTTACAAGTAATTAAATAGTCTTCCTAAATGTCGAGAAATATGAACAAAAGCAATGATTCAAACTCGATTCTGTTAATTGAGTTGAGTCAGGTCAAGCCAGGTCACTTTGACTGTTTATTTGACCTGAGGAAACACGATTTAATGAAATAACAATAGAAACACCGGTTATTCCCCGGTGACAGGTAAAGTTTTATAGGATGAAGAGGGAAAAGGGCAGCCGTAGTAATATTTATGCTATGTGGACATTGAATAATTATTTATACCTCGTTTTAGGCCAGGGATATACAAAATAATCAATGCAGACGACTTCTTCCCGCGAATCAAAAACTGCTTTTCAGGTTGGCAGTAATATGCCAGAAAAAAAAAAAACAACTGATGGACAAGCAAATAAGTTTTTAAGAATAAAAATAAAATTATAAAATTGTAAAGAATAAAATATCATCATCAGTCATCTTCATCATCATCAGTCATCATCATAATCATTTATCATCATCATTATCAAGTTGCACCGATAGCACAGATTCCTTTGACTCTTATTGTCCGTTTCTATCAGCCATCGTCTTCGGTAAATTCTCTAGACGGCATTCAGTGTCCGCTCAAAGCTGATGAATATAAGTTTTTGCTGTTCAACCACGGCCAACTAGTTCTAGTTGGCCGTGATTCAACCAACACTGGTGTGCCCATGTGTAGTAGTCCATGGGAGGAACGTTGTTCCTGAGTTCGTCCTTAATTCTCCAGCATGTCTTTCTCGTCTAACTTCAGTGGTTTATGTGCTGAAAGCTAAGTAGCCGTATAAAAGCTGTTTTGTAGGGTACTGCTTCTAGGATTTGTTCCCATTGCTTTCAGTAGATGAAATATTGCTACCGAGGTATATGAACTGGTCTGCTAATTACAGAGGCTTATCATTTAATGAGAAAATAGCATCATCTTGATTAAAACTCGTGAACTTTTTCTGAGTTTACGTAGATACCAATGCCTTTAGCTACCTACACCTGGTTATGTAGCAGGGATTCAACTTGAACAGGTATATTTGCAAGAAGCGTTAGATCATCTGTGTAGTCTGAATCAGATATCGTTTGCTTCTTGCCTTTTTAGAGTGAGACCATTTTCTTTCATTAGGTCTTTTTACAAAGAGAAAAAAAGGTTGGGTTGGTTGGTTGGTTTTACGGCATGTCAACCCTAGGTGGGTTATGTAATGGCTAAGTTACCTTTTTTTTTTCTTTAGTACACAATTATAGCTTCAAGCATCTATTCTTGATACAAAAAATTTCCACTCAGTTATATCGTTTCGATTGATTAATCGATTGATTTGAACGGCATGGCAACCCATCTAGAGTTATTTTATGCCAAAACGTTGGGGAATCACATCCATTGTTCGTTTATAATTACATCTTTGTGTAGTTTTTTTAAAGAGATTTATTTGTCATTTATTTGTTTTTTTTGTTCCTATCAAAAAGGAATTATTTTTAAACAGATCTATTTGACACCCACCTCCCCATAGATGGGACCCGAACAGGTACAACCATTCCGAGTCAGAGTGGACATGGGAGTAATGCAATAAAGAGGTACTCCACACTGCTCATCTCTCCAGAACTAGAGCCTCACTATCAGGTACAGTTTACTGTTATACCCAACGCCCCTCTTTTTTAAGGGGGGTCTTACTCCTCTGTAGGGGATTGCAACGAGGAAATATGACACCCTCATACATTCTCCGGGTTTTAGGGGAGGAGGTGCGACTCGCTAGCCGTTAGCTGACTACAGTGGTACCAAGAATAGTAGCAGTGGAAAGAGAGACCGTCTCTCTTCAACTCTCTCTATTAGTACAAGTTGACATGGGCATGAGAAAACCTCACTCTCTATTAGCCATGTATGCGTCGGCGGAGAGAAGCAGACCTGCAACCATGATTGGTACTGAGGAAGAAACCGTCAAAAAGCCTACACGTGATAAATTTTCAAACTACGGAAACTAAACAGTTATCGTTTGTTCGTCGAAGGATGAAGACACATAAGTAGTTGCCGTTTATTCGTTGAAAAACTAAGAACATAATTTGGGATATGGAAGAAACCCAAATTCCAAAGTCATGCCGCACAGAGAGTACTGAAAGAAAAGAAAAAGCTTATCCTTTGAATGAACTCAAACCCCGAGGTATGGTGAGCCTTGTTAAACAAATACTCAAAGAAAAGACTTGGCCACGAGGAAAGAGACAATTATTAATCTTGGTCTTATCTGAAATAAAACATGTATCCTTCTACCAACGTGTCATGGAAACCCAATTACGAGAGGAAAAAGAGAAAAGAATAAACTCCACAGAATCCCAAGTAAGTGAACATACAATTTAAGTATATTCAAATTTATCCTGCTGCATTCATGCTGACGTGAATAAAAGACAAATTACGGATGGAAATAATAGCTCTAATAAGATAGAGGAGAAAAGAGGGAATATTCCCCACCCCCACTGATAAACTTCAAATTTGGAGCACGAGCTCTACCATTAAATCCCAAAGTCCGAAGGAAAGCGGAACGTGTCTATCACTGACGCACTATATTCTCACCTTCCGCCATAAACAGATATTAAATGGGGACCTCGTCTGGGATACGAATATTTTAATAGGGGCTCTTCCGAGACACAGAAAGACTTTCTCGCACCTGACGTTTACCTGAATTTTTTTTCTTTGTCTCTTTCTTTTATTCAATAAAAGAATATTGTTATTAATCTTGTTAACGCAAACACGGCAGTTAAGAGTCCTTTTTTGTTGTGGAAGCATTGTATTTGCCGAAGACCTCGTATTTGAGGGAGATAGCTAGCCAGTTAGCTGTGTTGACTTTTAATAATTCACCTTTAACTCACATAGTGGTTTTAAAACGTGGTTCAGCTGGGGGTTAGTGATATCTGTAACATTAAATAGCGTTTGGCAAACCACTGCTCACGCGATGGCCCTGTGTTAACTGGTGGACTTGGCGGGAACGAACGGCATCCTGTAAACCCGCGGGGCACGTGGCGATGTAACAGGATACAGAGAGCATATTCTATGCCCTACCAACAGGGAGGATATAGTTTCCAGCAACTATTCCAATTTAATAAGCATTTGTTTGTGCAGTTTTATGGTTTCAAGTATTCCTATCAAATGCTAATAATTTTAAACTGATCTATTTGACCCATAGATGGTACTTGGGTTTAAGTGGCCTTGGGAGTAATGGCAACGAAAAGATGATTCCACACTCCCTAAATTTCCAGAATTGGAGCCTCAACACAAGATGCAATTTGGGTATCATATCCCGGACACTTGATATTTTGCGGTTTTCTTAACCCTCCGAGAGACCTGGGTTCAATCCCAGGTCGTGTCATACCAAGGACTTTAAAAATGGTACTTGATACCTCCTTGCTTAACACCCGGCAATATAAGGTACGTAAAGTAGAGCAACCCAGGGAAAGGAGTTGCGCCCTCCCCTACACCTCGGTCTAGTAGCTATTGAAAAGGGAGCCTTCAGGTCGGCCTCGACTAAAGGGAGACAACTTTACTCTTAACTCTCACCCAAGGGTACTGTCAGTGTACCTTAAGTCCTGCCAAGAAAAAAGACATTGAATCAATTTTCTTTTATGAAAATATTGCAAAGTGAATCTTTAGGAAGAAGCATGACATTTATATTTCAATGGACTAACTGAAAACTTCTTCTGTAGACAGAATTTAGTCCAAAATAAACCTCTGGAAATCGTAAGGGATATTTGTAATTTATGATACTCACATAACAAAGTATAATATTTTGTTTGGAAATCAATTTTTTGGAGAAATTTTTTTCCCATAAATGTAGACTCTGCATTGTTTGGAATTGGTTTATAGCAAAAAATTACTTTAATCTCCCCAAAATATTTGTTTTAAGGCTATTCAAAATTGTAGAAACTCAAATACAGACTAGGCTTGAACAGAGTTCTGTCATTAAAGTTTTGGTGGCTAAGAAATGCAAACCATGTGAAATTTATAGAAGAATATGTGATGTGTACGAAGAAACATGTTCGAGTCCAAAAATTGATTACAAATAGGCTAAAAAGGGTTTGCCACTACGAGCCTGAGTTGAAAAGATAGTCCATGGCTTGGAAACAAGCTGACTCTCCGGTAAAGAAAAAGTTCAAGGTGCAGCAGTCTGTAAAGAAGATAATGCTGATCGCCTTCTGGGACATGAAAGGATCCCCCACGATATATTTCTTTAAAAAAAAAAAGGGTGCAACTCCCCGTACTAGCAGAACGATATAATGATGATGATTGGTTACGACTTAGGCAAAATTCATATACTTATTGAATAAACCGCGAATATATATATATATATATATATATATATATATATATATATATATATGTATACCGTTCGTCTTTTCTTTTTCTTATTGAATTTTTTCCAGTTATCAGTTTGTATAATCTTTATTTGCAAATTACATCATCTGGGTTTTTTCACACTTTTTTCAGTCCAAGAGACCTGGGTTCAATCCCAGGTCGTCATACCAAAGACTCAAGGGTAGAGTGGAGAAATCCAGGGAATGAAGTAGTACCCTCCCCTACATCTTGGTGTAGTAGCTATCGAAAAGGGAGCCTTCGGGTCACCCCCGACTAAGGTCGCCAACTATATATATATGTGTGTGTGTGCGTGTCTGTATAGATGTATTTTAAGACACCCAGCGTTGATTTAACGTCAGTAATATCATCCCTCACAGCCCTGGTGATGGTTCATTAGAACCGAAACGCTATAGTGTCAACTTTACTTCCCAATAAATCTCTCCTATTCGGATCACTTTGTTATCGATTTCTTTCTCTCTCTATATATATATGTGTGTGTGTGTGTGTGTGTGTGTATATATATATATAAGCTATATATAGTAATTGTCAAGAAGACTATAGGTTTGAAATTCGTATATAGAATATATGAGGGATTTCATATAATTCTATGGGAGTTTTCGATGTATGGCTATAATTACATGTCTTTCAGAGTGTATACAGTAAAACTCAAATACAAAGCGAATATATCTGAAACGTAAATTGAGGAAAACTCAACCACCGTTATAGTGTCCTTATAAATTTATTTCAACAAGTTTCTCCTTGCTTCATCAGATGGCATACACACTTTTTGAGGGAGTAAAATCAGCAAATATAGTTTTCCGTATATATATATATATATATATATATATTGTAGTATCACCTCCCATACTAAGGTCAGTAAATGGGGCAGTCAATACTACCTCAACAGAAATCTTGGTCCTTACTTCCACCTCGGCCAAGGAATGCTATCCCAGAATCCATCGCCTCTCACTATTCTCTCTTCCCTTCTCTCTCCTTTTCTCTCCTGCTTTCCCTCTCCCTCTGGCCAATCAGCGGAGATAGTAGCAGTTGCCGAAGACGACCCAAGAACAGAAGAGGAGGCAGTTGCTGAAGAGATTCCAGATACAAAACACGTGTGTTGACCGCCGGACATTTTTCTAGCCAACACGTGGCGTTGTATACGAAGAATAAAATTCCTCTTTTAAAGTTAATATTTGTACTTCTCATTTATTATCTCAAATAACATAACCCAAGTACATATATTACAATATATATATATAAGGGAAAGAATCAGGCGAATAAAGAAAGGGAGTAAAACAATTCCCCCCACCCCAATATCAACAGGTTTCAAAGCAGCTACGCCTCCGTCTTACTCCCTAAGTCCTTGTACAATTTACATTTGTCCCATGATTTATTATTCTTTAATCCCCTTAAATTCCCTCGTGTCACCCAAAGAGTTCATCGGCTACGTATCTTATTTCCTGGGACTTCCTATTAGGATGAATTACAAAGCAAAATTACAGCCCTTAATTGGGTGAGAAAAGTTTAAATTTGTTATTTGAAGTTTTATTTTTCTACCAATCATTAAATGTTCTCAAAAAATATCGATACACGACCTAAAAGAATGAATGACTAGACACTAGGACTCTGGGTTGAGGGGAAAATATGCTAGTAGTGGTAGCAGGAACCCCTAATACCACCTAAAGGGATAGAGATAAAACAAACATTGGAAATAACCGACAAAATGCTTTAAGAGAAAAAGGTCAAATAGGATACATAGGTCAAATGTAAACTTCTTGCACAATTCCAAATGAATCACCCTTCCCACCCAGTCGTTTCATCCCTATCACCACATAACCTACATCTGCTATTTTGTTATATCTTGTCTATTTTTGCTTTGACATAGTCCTTATGGCGTTGTTTCGTGCTGCTATTAGAAGAGATTCAGTTTCTCTCTTAAGTTTTCCCTTTCGTAGCTATGTCCAAATTATCATCATCATCATCATTGTTATTATTATTTTACCTCTTGGGAGTTTTTCATACCAGTTTTAGCTGATGGTCTTTCACTTGTGTCTGAAGAGAGCAAGTCTTCTCTGGTCCCCAGGACTCTTCTCGGTATTTTGACCTATCTCAACAATGCTATAGTTTGGATGGTCTTGGCTCGTCTTTTGATTTCCAATCCTTCCAGTCTCCTTTCCAACCTTTCGGGGACAGTTCCCAGTGCTCTAATTACAACTGGTATCACCGTCACCATCATGTCCAACAACTTTTTTAGGTCTCTGGCAAGGTCAAAATATTTGTCTCTTTTTTCGATTTCTTTGATTTTCACTCAGCGGTCTGCTGGGACAATTTTTTTTTTTCGGGGAATGTAGTTCAACGGAAAAGGAATTTATTTCATATACATCTAAAACAAATTCTGTATGTTTAAAATTTTGTTCCCTCAATTCTCGGTCTACACTGAGTCTTTTGCGGTATCAACGAAATGTGTCAAATTCAATGGATGAAAAAGATAGTATGAAGTAACAAGTTTTTGACGGTTCTGTCGGCTGGGGTGGGGGAGGGTAGAATACGCCGACTGCATCTTCGCAGAAGAGTAAGACCCCCACCCCTAACGAGACCACGTGTTGGTTGTGGGTAGTGACCCGTAATGCTTGAAACATACAAGACACCTTCCAAAAAAAATTCAGTTCTTAACTTTACTCATGAACTAAACAAAAACAATAAAATTTCCTTTTTAGATGTTCTCATTGATACTAACAACAATAATAACTTCACTACCTCCACTTACAAAAAACCCTCTAGTAATAACTCCTGTACCCTCAACTTTAAAAGTGAATGCCTCTTCAGGTATGAAAAAGCAATTATCAATAACCTGATATCCCCTGCCAAACTGATCTCCCCCTCCAAAACAATATTTTATAAAGAGGTAGAAAACATAAAACAGGCTCTCATCAATAATGGGTTTCCTAACTATATTGTTGATGAACAAACTAAACGTATGATAAAAATGTTAACCAACAAAATAAACACTGTACTACTCCACCCAGTCAACAGACATATATCAAACTTTTTTACCGTAACCAAATGCACTACAATTATAAATCAGATGAAAAAATATTAAAAACATTGATTCATACTCCCCACTGATCCTAATAAAAAAATAAAACTTATTATATATCATAATAAATCTAAAACCTCCAATTTAGTCATTAAAAATAATTCCTCTCTCTCGATTGGAGTTTTGCAAAAAACCAACATTATATATCAATTTAAATGTACTTTAGGAGCCTGTATCTCTGATAATAATAATAATAAATATGTTGGTTTAACCACAACAACCCTATCGAGGAGACTTACAATGCACCTTTCTGATACAAGTTCCATAGCACAGCATTTAAAAAAAACATTCATGCTCAACCACAGAATTACGGAAAATTCTTACCGAAAACACAACAATATTAGAACATCAAAATAATAAACAAAAACTACAGATTCTCGAGGCACAACATATTAAGAACATACAACCCAAACTTAACAGAATTAATTTTGAAACCAGTGCTAATGTACTTAAATGTCTTTAGCTACTGATGCTATTTATAGAAACAAGTTCGGAGAGTAAACACCACACAATACAACAGTACAAACGCTCATTCTTACAAAGTAGTAATGTACATACAAAAGTTATATCCTCCCCTGATGATGGCCGAAAGTCGGGCAGAAAGTACTTGGGAAATAACTAATTATGGAAGGTTTATCAACCAATTCCCACCGAATATCATAAGATCAATACGGTAATTCGAAAGGATTAACAAAAAATAAGTAGACAAAAATGTCTATCATATTCAATGAAATATGTATTAATGAAGAAATGCTGCCAATATATATATATATATATATATATATATAATTTATTTTATCTATTCTCTGATTCCGGCAGTGTGGAAAAAAACCCAGATGATACGATTTGTAGATAAAAAATATCACACAAACTGATATATGAGAAAGAAATTTAAAAAAAAGAAAAGTAAAAAAAAATCGTACAGCTTGGAAATAATCAACTAGAACCGCAATGCCTAGTCAAAAAACCCTCCTGAGCTGAAACATAAGAGTGCTCAATACACTAAGAAGAGCGAAATTAAAATACTTATAGAGCAAGAAGTGAAACTTGGGTAGATTATTTCTAGCTTTGTGTAGATAGATAGATAGATAGATATGAACAGAATGAGATTTATAGATAGATAGATTAGCAGAATTTGGTATTAAATAAACCAGAAGGTTTTTTTTGGCTACTAAATAGAATAACAAATATCCAAAAAGTTTCTGAAGTGATCATTGATTAAAATTGCTTAATATTTACGACATGAATGGACAAATATTTAAACTCTATGACTTAATTGTGCTACCAAATTAAAAGCTGTAACTTTGCATCGAGTTGTTATCTGTGGAAGAATGAGAGTGGGGCACTATTGTTAGGCTGTGCTTATGGCATCAAATGGTTTTAATCTGGTTCTGCATAAATGGGACCCTAACAAGTATTACCACTCCGATAATCAGATGCAATTTAGTGTCGTACATAGGACAGCCCTCTTTTTTTGGGGGGGGGATCTTAACCCTCTGCAGAGGTGTATACAGTCAATATATTCTAAACCCCTCCGATAAGGCTAGACAGAGAACAGACGTTGTTGTTGTGGTAAACGTAACGAAATGTAAATCTTTGTTTTCACTAAGAAAGAAATCTTTTCACAAATAATTTATTACTAGATATTACCATGAAACCAATTTGCAGTGGTATTTTTTGCACTCAGGTCGTAAAACTTGTCTTTAGAAATATATATATATATATATATATATATATATATATATATATATATATATATATATATATATGATCCGCCCACTCATTGCTCTTTGTACTGAGCGTGGTGTAGTTTTGGGGTTGGGCGGAACTTACCGAGCATAAATAGAAATGGCACCTTTACCGGGTATTAAAAAACAACAACAAACTTGAAATAAAGTTTAGAGCAGAGGTGTCTAATATGTCGATTGCAATCAACCAATAGATCACAAGGGTAGCGCAGGTAGACTGCATGCAATTAGAAAATAATAATAATTAAGCAGTCGTATACCGTTAGAATAACACCACCTCTAAAATGTTATTGATTATTTAGCAAATTTTTTTTTTTAACAACATCGATTAAAAAAACAAACTTTTAGAAGCAAATTTTTCGGGAAAAATTGCCTGTTTAATTTTTCGAAGAGGAGAGCTGTTTATTACTTTTTACATCAAACAAGACATCACTCGGCCATTTTGTTCTGTATTTGTCAACGACGTAAATCAAACAATTTACTTTGAAAATTACCACCGCTACTACAGACTTTACAAGGGTGGAAATTGTGAACAAGTTTAGCAACAACAATATTTTACTATATCTTCAATAGCTGGTTGGAATTACGAACAAACCAGCCATACAATGATATGAGTACTGCCGAGATATTTCAGCTACTAAAGTGCAGAAAAATTGTTAGCAATGGTTAGCAAGCTAGACAAACAAGCATTTACGAGTGAGTTCGAGCCTCGGTAACGGTTTCAACTATGTCAGCACAAACCCTACAAGTGCTATTCTGAGTATTATCGATTTATTATCGATTAGTTCTAATGGTGTTATTTTGTAATTCTATTAAAAGAGATTCAGTTTCTCTCTTGAATTACCCTCTTCTTAGCCACGCCCAGGTCATCACGTGTACAGTTTCTCGAGTTTGTCGTTTGAAAAACAATTGTATGGATACATACAATTGTTTTTCTTCCTTTCTTTGTTCTCAAGACTTTTTACCGTATATTTTTATATTAAAATTACTGATTCTGCCTGCAATAATTAATCTTTTTTAGCTCTTTTTTTGCATGTTTCTCGAGTCCTTCTGTTGTTGCATTTATGCAATCATCAATACTAGCGAGTTCTCTCCCTTCTTTATTTCTTGACATTGAATCTATGTCAACTCTCGAGTGAAAGGCCAAATGCATCATCATCATCATCATCATCAATTTCCTTGTTCTATGGTCCATCTGTCTGAGTTCCTTCCTTGCCTATGTTAGGAAGGGTCCAGAGTATCTTACGAGAGGGACTGCCTAGGAATTCATTCCTTTGGTTAGATCTCTATCGTCGAGGTTAGTTTCAAGACGTTTTCTTGTTCTTTTGAGGTACTCCTTTCAAAATTTTTCTTTAATTCCTATTTGCTCGACAATATCTGCGTCTAATATTCCCAGGTGTTTGTAGTTAGTTTTTTTTTTTTTGCGGGGAGGGGGTTCTCCAATATTCTTATGCTTTCCTCATTGGCTAATTCTATTTATTCCGTTATTTCTCTTTTTTATTATAAGCATGGCACAGATTTCAATACCAAATTCAATTCCTATATCGTGGCTATAAATTCTAATAATTTGTATAAGGGTTTCTAGTCCTTTTTCACTCTGTGCAAAGATCTTAGTATCATTCTTTTTTACTTATCCAGCCGATAGGATAGCAAAAAATGTTAAAGCTTCCGTCACTTCACGAGGCTTGTTCATAAAACG